>CAKNWU010093376.1:0-11136 GCA_932072015.1 Andricus quercustozae | reverse complement strand
AAAACTTGAAAGAGAAATTCGAAACTTGTTGTTTACTAGGACGGAAAATTGATGTCAGACATTTCTGGCAGAGAACTAGTGGATGGGTTGAGGACAGAGAAAGCATTTTGGGTTTTGTAAAGCAACAGAAAAGAACTGTTTGGCTTAAGAAATGTCTTCATTGCCATAATGAAACTGTATGTGAAAGCATAATTTTCGGCACGTCTAGCTGTTCCTGCGCCAAAAATTAGTTTGTATTCTTTATAGCTCTTATCGGCAACAAATCGAATCATTTCTAAAGCCGCATCTAAGAATATCCCTTTGGATATGAAGAAAAAGATTGTTATAATACTGAGGGATTCACTTGAAAGGGAAGATTACGATAACCCTCACATGCGTGTTGTTGTTGATGTAACATGCAGGACTCGGCGAAATTGTTGGAGGGAACATGAACTCTCTGAATTAATTACAAATAAAACAGCTTTATTTTTACTTAGCACGAAATTTTATTGTCTTTTGTAGACCTTGAATCGGAGGAATCGGCTGAACATAGCAGCTTTTATAAAAAGACGCAAGTTAATGGGAAAACTAACAGATACTGATGATGTCGGAGAAATGAAGAAGCTTACATTATCCGGCAAGATGCTATCTGAATAAAATCATACCGAAATAATAATATTATTATTAATAATATTCGAAACACTGCATAGATTCTATTTTTTTATTTAGGTGTAAGTAGTAAGTTCCTATTGTATTTTTTCTTAACCGGATACTATTTAGATACTATTTAGGGCTATTTAGAAGACCGTCATTGTGTGAGGTTTTGAAATCTTGAGTTTCTGGCTATGATGGTATTTAACTATCCTATGCAAATTTTTTTCCACGGAGATAGTGTGATAATTGGTGTATATCCATCTATGGGGAATATCTCACAGATATCTAGATTTTCGCCCTGATAGGATATATCATTCGCCATATCTCGACGTCCTAAGCATATCTATAATACAAAGGATCTAAAAGGTCCCCCACGTCGACTTCCGGTAATCCCTCTGCTGCATATCTTGAAGAATATACTTGAGAAGTTCCTCGTATAGTTATAAAAATGCGGCCTATATAATCCTCATTATTACGTGGAATAGTAAGATTCCATGGATGAAAATCTCGAGCTACAAACTTTTCGTCTGCCCTTACACGCATAAAAGCTATTACTGGAAGATGTTCATGAGGAACAAAATCGGGTTTCACGTAGAGATTTTGGAGGCTTACTTCATCTGACCAAACATAGACTGGAATTCCCACATCTATCATAACTTCATAGTTTCTGAAAACTCCAGGTGTATGATTCTCAGGTTCCAGCCAGAGTACACGTCCACCGCGGGAAAAATTGGTCCATCTGAGGTTGTCTCCAAGAATAGAGCCATCCGCCATTTCGATAACAACGGTGTAGATTTTCATGATTGGAAAGTGTTCTTTACCTAATTTTTTAGGAAAAAATGACATGCATAAATTTTAAATAATCACTGATCAACAAAGAATGACTTATGTAATCGGGTTGTCTAAGAAAGGCCTTTCTTGAAAAGTGATTCTAAGTCAAAAAATGATCTTGATATTTAAATTAGTTTTTTTATTTGTAGCAACAAATGAATCGAAAATTATTGGAACCATCATTTAGGTAATGGACAGCTCAAAAAAAACGACGCTCATGTATCTATGTCAGAATGGACGAAATTTTATTTCTTTCTACGAGCTGTTTCTCAAAAGATATTTTCAACTGATAATGAGCATGTTTTGAAAAATAGCTATGTGACCTTCAAAAATAAAAGTCAGAAAGTAATTTGATCTAAATTCGGTTTTCTGTTGAATTTTGAAAATTATGAAAATTCTGAATTTCAAAGTTTTCTACTTCAGGATTTATTTTGAAAATGTTCATCATCGAGTCTCAGAGCTGGAATCTTTTTATTTTCAAACCAAAAAGTACTGTTCTTAATTTTTAGACATTATTTCAAGTTTAGACGTTTTGAATTCAAAAATTTATAAATTTTCAATTATCTGACAATGAAAAAGTGTTCAACTGCTTGTTGAAAACATGGGTCTATCAGAAACGCATTATTTTCTTCGAAAGAGAAAATAAAAAGCTGTAAAAATTTATGTATATAGTTTATAATCACTGAATACATGCAAAAATTAGCCATCCTGCATGAAAATATTGAAATCACTAAAATAAGAGTATTTTCAAACGTATTTTACTGAAGAGCAGAACAATAGCGTTTAATTATCAATTCCAAATTACTAATACTTTTCGGAATCTTCATGCGATACTTTTTTACATAATTTTGTTTCTGATTACCAAAAGTTTTTTTACCCATCGTAATGTACCTATTCATTCAAATTTTTAAGCTAAAAATAATATTGACTTCTTGATAAAAATATTTATGGCTTCCTTTCTGGCTTACTTATTGTCTCGGTTTTTCTTCGTTTTTGTATAAATTGATGTACAGCATATGAAAAATATTTGTTGGAAACTGCTAATATTGAAATAAAAACCTTGAAGTTTATATGGTTTTAAATTGAAGTCGTGAAAGCCTAGAATGGCAAATCAAAAATAATAGGAAAGGAACATTTTTTTTTACTTCACAATAATTAAATTTAACTGCACGCCTTTTTCTTTGAAGAAAAAGTTTTAGCTTTTCACGGTTTCGAAGTAAACCCTAAAAACCCCGTTTTTAGAGAACGATTTTTTTGACTTTCACTCGCTGTAATTCAGCAGATTCTTGGAATCATCCAATAAGCTTTACAAAAATGATTTATCAAGATGTTCTACGATTGTTAGAGTAAGTAAATAATGAAAATTTCTGTTTAAACAAAAGTTATAAATGTATACCAGAGATATTGCATAAATTATGCCATAATTCAAAATTTTCTTTACTCCCTTAAAGATGTGAATGCATGATTAAGGTGGCACTGATTGTTTTTTTTTTCAATTAACCTCCATTGGTCTATTTTATAAGGTACTGAAGTAATAATTCTTTAAAAAATTTATAACTGTTTATAACAATTTGTTTTTCATTTTTTTATTAAGGAAAACCCTCCCTCTATGAGGAAGCAAATTTATTTGTTACTTATGAGGAAGCAAAATGCTCATAACATAAACATAAATAAATAAATATATATATATATAATGAATAATAAATAATATATAATAAATATAGTATGAGGCTGTAAAAAATTTGTAATTTTCACGAACACAGGGAGACCCAAGTATATATTTTTTTCAAAAACTGTTTCAATTTCTGATAAACTGCCTTTCAGTTTATGGAGAAACGTATTATAGCATAGAAAGAATCTTCTTAGGGAAAATACTATTTTCAAATATAATTCTGGCGAATTTAGCAGAAAAAAAAATTATTTTGAAACTTTAGTTGTAGAAGAGATCTAGATTTCTAAAAAAAAACTTCGGAAAGATCAAACATTTAAAAGTTACAACATATAGCGATAATTATTCTTTCATTAACATATATCTGTATCAAAATTGACGCGTGGATGTTTGAAGGTCTAGCAAAGATTTAAGAGCGGGCGTATAAAATTTGGTTACACTGCTCCAGTAAATAATGTGATAAATTACACTCGTGATCATCAACACACAGAATACACATATAAATTTTCATTATTATTTCTTCACCTTCATCAAAAGCGTTAGTGGCCTTATCATCCACCATATTTACTTAAAAAATTGTATAAGCATAATTTTGACCAATTCTAATCAATTTTCAAGTTGTAAAGGCATGAAATTACATTTCTTGCTTTATTTTATGATACCAACATATTTATATCGTCTACTAATTTAATATATTTTACATTTGAGGTTAGGTATATATGATTTCTCAAAAAACTTTTTAAAAATGAGAGGGAACTGCATGTTGTCGAAAATAAAACATTCCATTTTTCAGTCGAACTATGCAAAATACGAAAAAATGTCACAAAACTATTGTTCATCTCGAAAAGATCTACAATTTTCCTGGAGAATATTTTTTAAGAAGACGCATTGTTCTTGTTTTATTTGCCAAAAGTGATATTAGAAATAAAGAATAAGAATGTGCCCATGCAGGGGGATTAAGGGGGATTATTACTTAAGTAAATAAATACTTGATTAAATTTAAATTTGCAAGATTCTTCTTCTCCTTTAATAGAATGATTAATTAAATAGACACTGTTCTTGCCTGATCAACAAAGAATTACAAAACACATTCCCACGGAACAATTTGAAAATTGATTTTGTGGAAAATAGCCGAAGAAAAGCCTTAAAAAATTTCGTTTTAAGCGACCTTTGAGGGGTCAACAATGTCTGTGTGCTAATTTTCTTTGCGTTAAAAATTTTGTTTAATTCAAATAATTTTTTTGTTATACCAAGAACCAAAAAAACTTGTCTACACTAGCAATATTATGCTGGAAAACATCATGCCGAATGAAAATTTCTGACTATTACAGGAAATGAATTATTTTTAATTTCCTATAGATGTCAAAAACTCAAATAAAAAGCATACGTCAATTTTTTTCCTATAACTTTGATAGATGTCCGGAATGATGTTTTAGATATTGTTTTATTGATTTGTTGCTACTAATAGAAAAACTAATTTAAAGATGAAGATAGTTTTCTGACTTGTTTGCAATTATTAACTTGAACCTTTTTTTACTTGTCTTTAGATTTTAGAATTGTTTAAAGTTAGCCAGAAAATATAAAAAATGCTCTGATTATTATTAATAAGGAATTTATCAGGGGATAATAATACGGCAAGCTCAAATACTCTAGTGTCTATTAATTGAAACTAAAGAAAAGTCCGTGCAGAAATTTGATTGTGAATTCGACGTGGAAGCTCTAAATACCCCTTTTTTATTTTTTAAATTAAAAGAATACAGAAAATAATTAATTTAAATGTGTTTTCTCTTTCAGAATTTATTTTGGAAATGCTCATCGTCGAGTTTCATAGTTTTACTCTTTTTGTTTGTAAATAAAAAAATATTGTTCTTAATTTTCAGACAACATTTCAAATATGCATGTTTTAAATTAAATAATTTCTAATTACTCAATTATCTAACAATTAAAAACATTTTACTATGGAAGACACCAAGTAAGAGTAATTCTCTTTTTATTTCATAGGCTTTAAAATTGCTTGTTGGAAAGACGGGTCTGTTATAAATGCATTATCTTCTTCGGAACAGCAAATAAAAATAAAAAATACCATCCAGTATGGAAATATTAAAATTACGAAAATAAGAATATTTTCAAACTTATTTTGCTAAGGCGCGTAACAATAGCGTCTGTTAATCAATTCCGAATCGATCATACTTTTCAGAATCTTCATACCATATTTTTCCACATAATTCTGTTTCCGATTATCAAAATTTTGTTTTTCCGGACTATCCTAATGTAACTTTTTATTCAAATTTTTAAACTAAAAAAAATATTGATTCCTTAAAACAAAATATTTCCATTAGATTGTAGATATTAGAAAAAGGAATATTTTCAGTCAAATAAGTATATTTTGCATATTAATAGCATATCAATATTTTTCGAGAAAAATGAGAATAAGGGCAGCAAATTCACACTCTTCAAAATAGCCTTCTTTACGCCCTCGATACACAATATACTATTTGTAACCCCATAAGTAGAACATTAGAGTTTGCGGGTTTTTGGCGCTCTACATCAAGTATTACTTTGAACTGATAATTAGACGTTTTAATCATTTCTCCAAACAATTTTTTTTTATAGTTTGATTTCAGAATAGCGTAAAAGATGCGGTTCTTTTTTGCAATTTTGAACATGCTCTAACCTTTTCAGTGCAAATTGTGTCATGAGTAATGATATTTTTTCGAGGTATGTGAATTCTCAAAAAACTTTTCAAAGATGGGAGGAATCCGTATATTATTAAAAATAAAAAAATCCGTTTTCTGGTCGGACGATTGTAGGGATTCAGTAAGTTAACCGGATTTCAGGTAGAATGCTAAATGCAATTTATTCTCCAGATTGGAGATACATATCGAAATTTAAAGAACTTGAGACGTCAAACTATGCAAAATACGAAAAATATAGCTGAAAAAGTGTTGATTTCAAAAAGATCTACAACTTCTTCAGGATATTTTTTAATGAGATGCATACCTCTGGTTTAATTCGTGAAAAATGACAATAAAAGTAAACAATAAAATGTGCTTACACAGTGGGTAGATTTTTTAAATAATATTATAATAAGTAAAATAAATACTATAGCCATGTCCATGTGATTAAAAACAATTTTAAATAAAAGGGGATGAGGTCAATTTTAATGTCAGGTTATATAAAGAAAAAGTTACTTACTCAGCCCGTCATCACGGTAATTCCAGATTAGTGGACGCCCCATAACCGCCGTCGGCGGGTGCCCCACAACCGTCGTCGGCTCTTGCCCTCGTGAGGGCCGACGACGATTTCTACTTAGTAAGTTACCTTGCGAACTTAATTCTGTAAGAACAAATAGCAATGGATGAATTTTCAATTCCTGATGCACTGACAAGAAGAGGTCACAAGATGCGAGACGCGGATTCGATCAGGGATTTAAAGGATGAAGGAACATCCAAGTCCATTAGATACTTATTTTTTATTTTGATCTAATGTGTCTTATAGTTTCCGAGATTTAGAGTTTTTTTGTTTTCAGCTAGATTGCTTCACACACCACTGAAACTAAGGTCACTTGAATAGAAAGAAAAAATACGTATCTCATGAATTTTGACGTGTTTTCATTCTGTACAGCCCCGATAAAATCAGCGTGCTGCATCTAGCAACCTCGCGTTGCTAGAAAAATATTCTGCATTCTACATTCAATCAATAAGAGTTTGTTTTTTAGCGTTTGCAAATTAAAAATTCCGAAAAGAGCGATAAAACTGAATCTTTTGAGTAATTAATTTTTAATTTATAAAACTAAACACGTTGATTTTAATAATTCTGCGAATGTGTTGAAAAAATTGTCACTTGTTACTTGGTTTCACAATACTTACTCATAGCATTGAAAATAACGACCAGGATGAAGATCAAAGTAAAAGGAATCCCCATTTTTTTCAGAAGGCAAGAAAAAGGATGAACGAAAAACTTGTAGAACAGCGTTACTAATGAATATTCTGATATTTCGTGCATATGTACAATTCGAATATTCGAGTTTTCCCCTGCCTGAGCACAAATCGTAAACAGATTATTTTTGCGTCATTGTGACACACAAACTGTTTATCAGTATCACACTATGTATTCGGTTCTCATCATTGAGTATAGACTTCTGTTGTGAAGAACATTAATAAATTTTCTTTTAGATTACCGAACTCAAGAAATCTTTTCGTAAATCTTTTTTGAGCGGTATTTTTAATTTTGTTAAAAATAGTTTATGAAACGGAGAAAATGAATTTGCAATACAATATCTTTCTATCAATGTATATGGTAATCTATTTTCTAATTCCACTTTCTGAAATTTTCCAAATTTTAGCTCAGCATTTTTACAATGCTTTAAAACAGTTTTGTTGATCTTTATCATGAAACGAAGAGAACTATAAATATAAAACAGTCATAGTTTTCAGTGACTATAAACTTTAGGATAGACAATTATTTTTAAATTATCATCTCAATGATGATAAGCTATAATTCATCATACTCATTTACTTATGAAATTTATATTGGTACTAAAAGTTGTATTATTTTAAGTTGATTTTTTACTTAGCGAATATGTCAAATTTTCAATTTTTAATTTCAATGTGTTTATTAATTCCTTTGATTTAAAAATTGCTTTTATAATACAGAAAACCGCCAAATAATTAATTCTGTGAAAATTAAGTCAGGGGTGTTGGAGAGACGATTTTGTTTTGTAGAAGGTATCTCACAGCATAGCAAAGGGGAAATTGGATTTTAAAAGGAGTCAGAGGGAATGGAAAAATGGCTTTTGGATTGCAAACGAAATCTGCGTGGATGAAAAAAGCGATTTCGCCTGCCCTTTTTCATTATTGATTTTTTCTGATTTATGTCTTATTTTTTATCATTATTTATTGTTTTTTTTAATACGTTACAAAAGGCTTCATGCAGTTTAGAAGATTAATTTCTAACAAGGCGACATTATCAAATACTTTACGAATATTTAAAAATTTTGAAGGTACAATTGGTTTTTCGTACATTTTATATTAAATACCGTGCCATTTTTGCAATTTGTGAGAGATGGAGGTTTTTATTACCTCAGAGTATCCAATTTTTTACACTATTTCAAAATCCACAAGAATTTTCAAAAAATAATAGAAAATGCTAACAAAATTATTTTGGATTTTTTTGTAAATAATTTTTTTACACGTAGCAAACCATATTTTATATGTAAGCCAATCCTGAACATATCACCTCCCGGCCTGCATGATTTGAAGCATGATTTGTTAATACTTATTGTCTTTATAGATTTTGAATATTCTAGCAAAATTTTACTAAAAAACGAAAAATTCAAATATTAGAGAATTCAACATTTTTTAAATATGGAAAGTTTTGTATTGAGTTAGCTAGAAACATTTTATCGTATTATACCAAATAAATATTATTCCGTGTAAACAAAAATTCGGTGTACATGGCCTGTTATTACTGTCAATACTGTGATAACAATTCTTCGGAATTGCGATGTTGAAAGTTTTAATTTTTCAATTTCAATAGCCTGGAAAAATATTTATTAACCAGAAAAAGATCAGGGTAGCCCAAAATATTTATATTAAGAATTAGAATGCCAAGAAAAAACTATATTATATTGAAGCTATATTTTGTCAATGCAATTTGGCATGCTAAACTTGAAAATCGCATTGAAACATTTTTTATTAATTGGTTTTTGAAATTTTTTATGTTTATTTTCGACTAAAACAATGACTTTTTTTTAAATATTTCGATGATCTTTAATTCTTTCCCTTGATACATTTTGTAACCAGACTAGTCGTTTCTAATTTGAGATACCGTTCACAGAGTAAAGCTGTCATTGAAATTTTTGTTTTCAAAATTCATATCTCGAAAACCAATCCATAAAAAAATTTTCATTTCGATTTTCAAGTTTGGCAGGCCAAAATGCATTAGAAAAATATAGCGGTACTAAATTTACAAAATGACTGTAAACTACTGTTATCGTAATGTCTATCTATTATGAACTTTTATTATCTTGAAAGTTTCTACGATTCTGATTCAAAATTATAAATTTTTGAAGATTAAATTTCCAAATTTCATTTTTGTGTAATTTCATTCTTTTATCTTTTCCATACCCAAAGGTAGTTTAAATTTTTTCTTATTCAAGATTTTACAGTGAAAAAATAGGTCAGTAATTATGCATTAATGGCCATAAACGTTAAATTGATTTTTTGAGGAAACCATCTGTTATTATAATTTTGCAATATCCTCAATGTCAATTAAAATTCATTAATAAAGGTGATAATCTCATTTTTCTACCCTTAGTTTCTTAAATGAAGAAAGCTATTATTTTCTTGAAGACGAAAATAAAACCAAACAGTTTTTTTCTTTTAATTTAAAAATTAAACTTTTTAACAATAATTAGCGTCAGGTTAATAGCGTTTAGGATTAAACAATTTTGATTTCGTAATATCAGACAATTTCTAGAAGTTTAAAATTCAACGATTTTTTTATCATGAACTGTAAATGTATTTTTGTCAAATGTGTGTAACAATATTTGAATAACAAGTGTCTTTTGTAAACCGTTGAAATACTAAAATTACGAAAATAAGATTTTTTACAAACATATTTTGCTAACTAGAATTAATCATTTAATAAATAATTTAAGTTGTACTAGAAATATTTAGAACTCTTTGCATTTAAAAATACTGTTACGTCCAACTTGACATAAACTATCTTATTCTAATAAGTCCTCCTTTTATATAATGATCAGAAGGATCTTAACTAAGGTATGAGGACAATAGTCAGTAACGTTGATTACACAATTTATTTGATGAAGGTGATCAATATTCTGAACATACTGGCAACAGGGAATTTAAGGGTTAGTGACTCGTCATTGCGTTAGGATCAGTACCTTAAAAAAGGTCTGAGTAAACTTCAATTCGTAAATGAGGAATAGTGAAGAGTAAAAATTGAACAAAGAGTGTACTCACTGCTGATTGTAGTTCTAGATGATTTCCAACGAAGGGGTTACACTTCGGGACCAAACTGATACTGAATTGATTTCTTGGTAAATTCCGATAGTTTACTGGGTGTTGATATCAAGACTAAACGTGTTGATTTTAAGGGGTGGCGGGCGACTCACTGAATTGGAGAAGACAAGCAAAACTAAACAGAAGTTCTGAAAATTAGCTGAATGTTTAACAGGCCTACTGGTTACTAAGTTGTAGGACAGATTCAGAGGTTTGATGATAAACCTTGGTCCTAACAGCTATCTAAGCGGTAATTCAGCGCTTAGCATATGAAGAGGTGTCCTTATTTCTAGAGTTAATTTTTTTAATGTATTTATATCCACTGGAGGAATTTGTTTTTATGCCCGAAAAAAGAAAAAAACCCAACTTTGGCCCCCCAAACATGGGCCTTGGAATTTCGCATGGGAGCAACATGGGAGAAATCACGCAAACACGAAAAGAATGCATAACTTTTTCAATTTTCATTTAAACCATTCTATCTCCAAGAAAACAAATTTTCGGGGGATGCTGAAAATATTTTTATCGTCAAAAACCTAACATTTTGGAAAATCGCGAAATGGCGGCCACCTAAATGGGCCCAAAAATGCTATTTCTGAACAATCTTTCTTGATTTGTAAATGAGTAGATGGAATCATTGAATTTGGCTTCATGTTTTGTTACAATTGTAATATTTCAAGACTAAAAATTGGAATTTTTTTCGCGAGTGTTTTTTGCAAACACGCGTTTCTTGATTTTGATGTTCGAGTTTTGTTTGAGTGTCTATTATAGGGATCAAGAAATCTGGAAATGCAATCGAAAAGTCGGGAAAAGTTGTTCTTTCTGGATGTTTCATTTAGGGATGGTGCTGATAATTTATTTGATATTGCTCATCAAGATGCTCTAAATACAATCGTTATTGAAGAAGGTTAGGAATTATTATTGACTCAACACGAAACCTGTCGGCGTCGTACCATGGTTGGTGTTGCTTCATTGGATGAA
>CAKNWU010093371.1:0-10352 GCA_932072015.1 Andricus quercustozae | reverse complement strand
AAACAAGTGCGGTTTGGCACCCGAAAGAAGAAAACAAATAATTAATATTTTCTGTTCAGTTTTTAAACTGAAAAATTCATAAAATTTTACCTATTGTGAAATTTCTTTTTTCGCGAGTTAGTACCATTTCATTTTGTCTCCACCAGTTAGTACTTTTTCATTTGGTCTCGCCGTGATGGAACCTTGTCATTTGGATACGTCGAGATATCCGACATCAAAAACTTTTTTGTGAATAAGTTATTAACTAAATTTAAAAAAGAACAACATATTTTTTCCCCATTTTCATAACATTATAACTTGCTCAACACTTGTTTTCATCTTAATTTTTTTATAGTTATTTAACGCAAAAAACTTTACTCACAAAAAATTCGCCACAATGTACTTCAAAAACCGAACAATTTTTGTTATTCTGCTTTTGAATAACAAACAACAACTTTCTTTTTCTCTACTCCAATGGTTTGATTCATTGATGAATTTTTAAAACCTAAGTGTAACTGCTCGAAGTTAAAAATGCAAATATTACATAATGTGGTTTTAAGAAAGGCTTTGTCTAGTCGACCTGAAAAATTGATGAAGTTGGAAAAGGGAATGAACTAGTTATCCCAAAAATTCAGGACAACTAGCCAAGCTTATGAAAAATACTTGACTACTCATCCTGAATTTCGGGACGGCAAGACACTTTGTTTAAAGAAATTATAATAATTATCTAAAATGAGGTAAACATTTTATATTTTTTATTTATTGGCCAATTTCGACTGGTCAATATTAAAAATAACACTGTTTGCCAACAAAGATTTCACAAAACATATTAAATGATCCACAATTATGCGAAAATTCCAAAATTATTCGACGATAATAAAATTATGCGTTTTGATGCGACGTTAAATTGAGTATATTTTCGATAAAAAAAAATATATATGTGACGTGCGCCGAAGAAAGGGGGCTTACTCTGAAAAGTGAGAATGTTCAGGGCGAGCGGTCGAAGTCGACCGGATAGACGCGAAAGCCCGATTTCTCGGGTCTAACAACTCAATTATTAGCAGTAATAACGCTCGGAAATTTTTGCCGATGATTTCATTAAAAAGAGCAACTCAAAAACTATCGAAAGGTGTAAAAACCTCGATTTCAATTTTTTTAGAGTAAACCCCCTTTCTTCGGCGCACATCACATATGTATATATACATAATATATACCTTATAAAGTAGAGGTTCTTAGTCATAAAAGAAGATATGGTGAATTAGAAATATAAATATTATTTTACTATGTCAGCATGCAAAGAACTTTAGATATATCTTCAAATTCACTGATACGTTTTAGATCTCATAAAATGCGGATTTATTTTTATCAGGTCATATATAAATTGGTTTGTTTCGATTCAAGTTTTATTGGAAAGTAAGAATCTCATGAAGCATTCTTGAAGTGCAGATAAAAAAGAAACGAGAATAGAAAAATAAGTAGCGAACATGAAAATAATTGAATCATGACTCAATTATATTTGTCCAATTAGACGTTAATCCTTATCAATAATTGGAGCCGTTTATCAAAGTGGGGCCTAACTATTAAAATCTAGGTTTCGAGGAAAATCGGAAATGTGAATTGGCGTGAATTTGAATTATTCTTGATAATTGAAATTTTTTTTAAATGAGCAATTCTATTTCAATTTACATAATGTAATAAAGAATTTTACATTAATAATCTGAAAACTGTTTGTAGTGTAGAATGATATTAATTCTAATTCACAAGCTTTGCATAGAATTTCTTTTTCTTTCAATATAATTAGTTTTTCCAAAATTGTATCACGGAAAAAAAATATTTTTACGTTGAGAATGGATCCTGCTATGCTGAGCAATAATAATAATCGAAGTAGTGCGTATGGCATGAAACCAAAAATAAATGTTTTACCATGACATTGGACAGGAGTATAAAGTACACCTATTTTTTTATTTCTAAAACCATATCTCGAGCCTCCCTTTTTTAAATGAAATTTTTTATTATTTTCTTATATTTTTTATTGATTAAATTACCTTGCTTAAACGAAGGGAATGCCATATAGATGAGATATAATATCCGAGATAAAAATCATAATTACCTATGGGATTAAAAAAAAATTCAGGTATAAACAAAATTATTATGAAAACAAAAAAGTATTTTTTATTCAAATTATCATTTTATGAAGATGAAGCAAACCATTTTTTTGCTCACCTATTTTTTTAGTGAGCATTGATCAAACAATAAAACATCGTTTTAGTGTGAAAAACGTCTTTTAAATCACGTATTTTCTTTATTTTCTCAATTTTTCTATTTCTATTGATTTGCAAGTATACTATATAAGCTTTATAAACATCGCTTTTTAATTTAAATAAAAATAGGGAAACAATCATTGAATGGAAGTATATTGAAGTAATGAAAATTTTAAACTAAAATTATGTTTTCAGTTTTTGAATGTAATATTTTTTTTATTTGAATAATCTCAAATTAAAAAGTGGCTTATGGAAAGCAGAAGATATTTACTGATTTGAAAATATTTGGAGATTTTTTCTTCTTGTCCAAAAGAACGTTTCCATACTATCAGAAATTTTTAGTACAAGATTTGTTTTTCTTCACAGATTTCACATTTTTTTAGCATACTTTGCAAAAAGTTTTAACATGAATTAGAGATTAAAATAGATTTTGTATTGTAGAATTTAGTAGAGGACCTACAATAGGCCTTCCTGCGTTTTTTTAAAAACAAAACACTGCTAAGGCCCCTTTTTGAAAAACAGTTTCAATTATTCTATTATTTTATATTAGGGTGGCTCATGAAATACTTGTTTTTAGATTTTCTAAAACTTTGAACCTGAAATTCCGTTTTTTTTTTATGAGAAAATTATCCCCAATGTTTTCCACAATTGAAAAATATATGTTTATAGGGCGCTATTGGGAAAAAATTCTGAGACCTTCCTCGTACAATAGGGGAAAAATATATATGATAGATTATACATTTAAAATCTAGGCACTAGAAAAAATATTGATAAAAAAATGTAAGGGAAACCACCCTAAAGTAGATGGAAAAAAATAAACAGTATTTAACTGCATGAGTTTTCAAAAATAAAGAGAAATTTTTTTTTTTGAAATAAAGCTTACATATGCAATTGAATATTTTTATAGAAAAAAAGATCGCGAAATTAGTCAAATAGCTATATTAAACATTTTTATTAGACCCGGTCAAGGATACGATTTTGACACCTCTATCCATCAATAGATAATCGTTTCTGGTATTGCTCCTGGCCATGATAGAACATTAAATTCTCGATAATTAAAAGTTATCATTAGTATACTTACAATTAAAATTAGTTTATTGAGTTAATAATCGTTGAAACGATGATTATTTTACCAAAATTACAAAAGCTTACATTTTTGACAATTTTTGTATCTCTGATATTCCGTGAGATTGATTAGATTGGTTATAGTGACTTGTGATGACAGAAAAGTTAAGAATTTTTACATACCTTAATTCTAAAAATGATATCTTTGGTTATCTACTGTTGGAAAATGTAATGTCTAATAAAAAGTCCTCAAATATTTATAAATAATGAAGAAAGAACGCTTTGTATGAATAAATATTGTTCATTAAGCTTCAAGCTTTGATTCTGATGTATAAACGTGCCACAGAAATGTTTCATTAAGGTAAAAAGTATGAATAATGAAGAGCCGAAAATTTTTTTTTTCAGGTTAAAAATTAATTTTTTGCTCTCAAACATGGATTAATTATAAAATTTCAATGGAAGCTCGTCAAAAAATATAGTATCCTTGTTCAAATGTTATACTAACAAAAATAATGAACATTTTTTGCCAGTTTTTCAGATAATTAAGATTATCTACTGTAAATCATTATCTACTGTAGGGTGGTTTCCCCTAATTAACAAAGCTTTTAATGGTTTCTCCATCACTAAAATTTTATAAAATAGCAATATGCAGAAATCGGAAGAAGAAAGAATCACTTATGTTATGTAAAGTCATTCTTTAAATATTTTCTTATGTTCATTACAAACATACAGTTGAACAATTTACGCATTTCTTGTGAGGAAATTTTTTTAATTTTTTTATATTATAAAAAAATGTACATGCCTTGTTTAAACCAGCAGTGACCAACATTGCACAGTTTATCTGTATTTGTTTGTTGCAAATATATAACAAGGATTTTATATAACATGAGTTATTCTCTCTTCCTCCTATTTATGTATATTGCTATTTTATCAAATGTTAGTGATAGAGAAACCATTAAAAGCATTTGTAAAGACCATTTTTTTAAAAATATTTTTCTGATGCCCAGGTTTTAAACTTATCATCTCATATTTATAATAAATTTTTTCCCTACTGTATCGGAAAAGTCTCAGAATTGAAGGAATCATGTTTTTCCAAAGTTAAGTATCAAAAATAAGGTACCACAGACTTTCCCTTTACAAGAATTTATCGATTGTTTAATTTTTTGTCAAAATTATTTTGTAATTTTAGGTTAATTATTGCTTAAACTTTTTTCCATAGTAGATATTGTTCTCAGTAAGGTTAGCAATATTTTCTGAAAGTTTGATAATTTAAAACAATTTTTTAACATAAAAATCTCCATAGCCACCTCTAAATATTTTTTTAAATCTGGCAAATAGCGGATCATTTTCTCATCAAAGAAAAGAAATTTCTGATTCAAGATTTTAGAAAATCTAAAAACCAACCGAATTTTATGAGGCACCCTACTTTATAAATTATATTCTACAGTATTGATTTTTAAAATGTCATCTATAGGCAGTTCAGTTAAAATAAATTCACAAAAGAGTTATTTATCATGTGCAGGTGAATATTTTCAATGTCCGGATTATCATAAATTGTACATAAACTCTTCTTTATGTGTTTGTTTCTTTGTTGAAAATAATGAATAACCGTCCGTTGCTGGGGGCATGCAGGTGATTTTTGGCATAGGAACACCACTCCAGCTGGACGCTGAAAGCGTGATTGTTGGTGTATTTGCAAAAATCATATACACTTTACCACAAAACTCTACGGATTTTACTGAACCTGGAGTTACCTTAGGCAGGACAAGCAAGAGCAGATGGCAAATTTACAAATTAGTAGAAACGGCAATGCAGATGTATGGTTTGGGTGGCAAAGAGTGCATACTGCAGGCAATATGCGAAGTAGCCTCCGTTCCCTTTAAGCCACACCATGGCCTTCTTGGAGAATTAGTTCAAACCTTTCTCACGTAAGTAGACATTTTTTTATATAATTTTACGTTCTTAGGGTTTTTTAGCCCCGGGCAGAAACCCTCATAATTTCGTTCGGGTGTCCTCTGTCCTACTTTTTTACAAGAAGTGGAAGTGATGAGAAATAATGGGAGAGGAAGCTTGGGAAGTGTGGTGTAGTAGTAGGGAAAATGATGGAGAACTGAGGGGTGGGGTAGTAGGGCAATTGACGGAAAATGAGTGGTGAGGGAGTAGGAGAAATGAGGGTCGAGGAAGTCAGGAGAGGAGAAATTATTAAAGGTGAAATAGGGGAATTGAGGAGAAATAAGGCAAAGGGAACTTGGAGAAGTGGGGAAGGGGTGCTAGAGGAAGTATGGGAAAATGAGGGTGAAATATGGGGGAAGTAGGGAAATTCATGAGAGGGAAAGTGAGGGGAAATGAGGTGTGGGCTAGTAGGGTGGTGCGGGTAAGTAGAAGAGCGGAAATGAAGATGGAGAAGGGAAGTAGGGGACGGGGAGTGTTAGCTGAAGAAGTGTGAAGAAGGGGAAGTAAAGGAGGAAAAAGTTGGGAAAAGGAGAAAAAGCAAGACTTGAAGTGTAGGGAGGGGAAGTTGGGAGAGTATGTGAGGGGGAGGTTTGAACGACTTAATCAACGTCTTGATAGGCTACGAAACCCTTTCTCGTAGACTTTTTTTCTAATTTTTATTTCTTTTTTTCGTTATTTAAATTCCATTTCTATATGTGGTATCTAATTCTGAGTAAAAAAGTCCTATTGAGACCCCATTGAAATCACGGCTAAAGTCCAGCTAAAGTACTGACAATGGGGGCAAGACAAATCAGTACTTAGGTACCAACATTTCTTAAAACTGTACAAAATTTCAAATAGGGCAACGAAAAACTCACACTTTTTCTGAGCAGGACCACCTATTTTTTCAGCAGAACTTTTTTAGGACAAAAGTACTGGAAAAGTTCCACATCATTATTTTCAAATTTTCACAAGTTTAAAGACTAATGTACCAAAAAAGTTCAAAATATTTTTTACTTAATTTTATTTTGAACATGTTACAAGTTCTAAATAACATTTGGGACAAAAAGGCGTAAAATATTAGGATTAATTTGTTTAGCAGGTATTTTTTAGGAGTACAATACCCGAAAAGTCCGACTTAAATTTTTTTGAGCAAGACTTGCTTAGGGCAAAAGTACCGGAAAATTCCCAATGAATTTCGTTTGATTAGCACTTTTTAAGAAGAAATATATATTGGAAAAGGCCAGCCTAATTATTTTAAAATTGTCACAAGTCCTATATAATTTGTAAAGCAAAAGTACTAGGAAAGTTCAAAATACGTCCCGCTTCACTAGGTCTTTTTTAAGACAAAATTATTGGGAAAATTGCGCATAATTTTTCTTTAGCAGGACTTTTTTAGAACGAAAGTACTGGAAAAGTATAATTTTTTTAAATTTTACAAGTCATAAATAATAAAAAATAATAAAAACATTATTAAGTGCAACCTTTCTGATATTTTTAGCCTAAAAGAGTTATGCTCAACAGAAAAATTAAGTCTGACTTCTCTGGTTTTTGTGACATAAATACTTGTGTAATTATCGAAAAAAAGTCCTCTTCAACTTAAAAAAAATTAAGTTGGAAAAAATGGAACTTTTTTAGTGCTTTCATCAATGAAAATTATATTTTTTAGATCTTTTAGCAGTGAAAACGTATGTATTTGTTTTTTTTAGTTAAACAGGATCAGTAAAATGTGAAATTTTCAAATTATTTTCATTAAAAAATAAAAATGGTACTGCTGTGAATAAAAGGATACAATTTCTAGAAAAAAGGATAGGATACATTGATAAAATCAGATTATAAGTATGAGTTCAAAAGTAGAATCCGCTTTAAAATTAAGACTTGAAATAAATAAAAAAATTTGCCCGCTTAGGCATATGGAATTGATATTCAATCCTCTTTTAACCTCCTCCACTCTAGAAGTAATAATAATAATAATAACAATAACAAAGCTGGTATAAGGCTGAACTGGCCCCCACCCCAGTACAACCGAGTCAAGCGCAGCTTAACATCGGTGTTCGGACGGAAAGTCTTAAACAAGTCCACATGTCCAAGTGGACATATGGAATAAGACACAACTTAAAGGCTTCAAAATTTCAAAACGTATCAAATTGGACAATTTTTAATTGAAAACGTTTAAAATTAAAATCTTCATAATACCTATTTTTAAATTTTTCTTTATTTAATTGTATTTTAATTTTGTAGAAAATTATCGGGGAACTATTCAGGGCCAGGATAGACCATCCTGACCGCTAATGTGGCGCTGTCAAGATGATCTATAATGGAGCTGAGTAGAAGTGAAACGTTTTTCCATTGTCAAAATCTCGTATAGACGAGCTGATGTTGATGCTAAAGAATATTTCAAAGACTGTCTAGATGATGAAAAAAGACTCTTTGTTTTTAATTCACATTTTTTATTATTTATACTTTTAAATACCAGGACCCTTTTTAGAAACCCTATTAGAGCCTGAAAAAATGTTTAGATGAGGAAAAAAATTAATTTGTTTTTAATTTTCATTTTTCTTCTTGGTACTTTTAAACGCCCTGGCCATTTTTGGAAATGTGTAAAAAGAAATTTTGGTTTAATATTTCGAAATTGCTTTGGTCATGATGGGCTAGCTACTACCCAATTAGCGCCCGAAAAGACCATCTGGATTAGACGGTCTAGGCAATACCGTAACTGGATACAAGTCTGCCCTAATAATAATTGTCTACGAGGGCAGTAGGAAATTAATATTTTCCAGCACGCACAAATTTGCAATTAAATTGATAAAAATTCAATAATATTAACATTAAAGCGACAAAAGTGAAATCAATTAAAAATGAAAATGGTCTAATATCAAAAAATACAATATTAATTTAAAATTGGAACGAGTTCCAATAGGAACAGAATAAAGTGATAAAATATGATGGAAAAGTATAGAATAAATTAGTTATAAAGTGAAATCATAATAAACCGGGATAAACAAGAATACGAGTATTTCAAAAAGAAAAAGGATAAAGTGATAAATTAGACAATAAAATGATACAATTATTATGGGAAGGTCAATTAGAGAAATTACTAACTCCAAATTCAGCTACAACAACAAGACATTCATTTTTATTAATCAGTCTTTTGCTGAGTCAACAAAAATATTTTTTTTTGCTTTTACAGCAACCAAGCTATAGACAAGAATACAATTGTTGTAAAGAGGAAAGGAATAATTTTATAAAATCGAATAGAATGGGATAGCATTTTTTAAAGAAATAATATAATACTTAGTAGGTAAGGAAGTTCAAAAATTTACGGTCGGCTGTCCGTTCGTCCGTCCGTCGTAGTGTTTTTCAAGAAGGAGTATAGGGAAAAGAGAGGAAATCATGGGAGGAGAAGTAGGAGAAATGATGGGAGGAAAATTAGAGGAAATGAGTGGGAAGTAGGTGAGGTAGGTGAGATAAGGGAAATGAAGCAAGAGGAATTAGGGATGTTGAGGGTAGGGGAACTATAGGAAGTGAGGGGAAATTCAGGGATGGAAAGTACTGGAAGTAAGGGAAAATGAGGGTGGGGAAGTAGCGTAAGTGAGGGGAAATGACAGAAGGGAAAGTAGGAGAAATGAAGTGAGAGAAAGTAGGAAAAGTAAAGGGAAATGAGTGTAAGTAGGGGAAATTATTATAAATAAGGGTAAGTAAAGGTAAGGAATGTGTGGGCTGGAAAAGGAAATTAGGGGAAGAGAAGATTCGGCTGGAGAAACGTGGGAAGGGGGAAGTAGAGAATGAAGAATTTGGAAAAGGGGGTGAGGCGAAGGGTGTAGTGAGAAATGGGAAAGTAAGGAAGATGCAGGTTTGAACGACTTAATTAACGTCTTAATAGGCTACGAAACCCTTTTTTAGCCGCGTTGTACTTACTTTGACTATAATTCTTACATTTGATCTAACTTAGTTGCAATTTCTATTCTAGTATTGGCATTGTGGTTAATTATTTGAAAGATCCAACTTTGGATATTAAAATTTAATAGATGATGGTTGCAGAAATTTTATCGAGAAGTCTTAACGTACAAACGTATAAAATTGTTCATTGCTCAAGCTATCTTTATCCGTTTGGGTTGGTATAATTCTTTGAGTACACACTCCTAACTTTTTTATGAGCTATCATCCGAATTTGAAAACTTAGCGAATTGTTGAAAACTTCCAGACCTTCGAGTACAAAGGAGGATTACGACGAATACGGGGACCAAGAGTACCATGCAGCGGAACGACTGGGAAAGCATTTGGGTGAAAACTGCCACGCCCTGTATCCAGAATGCAAGAGAAGCGTCCTAGACGTATTTTCTAGTCTGGACTCGTAAGGGTCGCGTAAAAACCGACAAATGGTGGCCATTTTCACTGCCAGCTCATGGAATTTCTCCCCAGGGTCTCATTTGCCAAAAAGTAGATCCAAGAATCCCGCCAGCAACTACTTAAATCAGAAATTAGGTAATTGCATCGTTCGTTCGAACACAAATGTATATAAGGACTTTATACATAGGTAATTTCTCTTATAATTAGTTATTTGAATTTTTTTTTAATTTATACATTTCAGAATATTGTACTTGCCTATTTTTACTATTTAGTGTAAGAAATTATTTGTTAATGGACCATAGATATGTATGCTACGATTTGTATCAAACTAACAATGATCATTTGAAACATTGTTCAGAAATTGCTTATAGAATAACAAGTTTGATAGGTATCGGTACCCACAACAAAAATTAAATAGTTTGGAAAATTAAAATATGCAAGAACTCCAAAGATTATTCTTTAGAAATAGCATAAAATATTATTTAATTTTTCAGCGTGCAACTGAACTATGTACCACCAGAATTATAAATTTTAATTTTGGGACAACAAGAATTTACTGTGAATAATTAGGCGAGAAAATGTGTTTTAATTGTATCTCTCTAAAATAATTATTTATTTGACAAAAGAATATTATCGAAACAAAATATTAACGGTAGATATAAATTGTTAATTTTATAGGCTTATAAGAAATATTAACTCTAAGTAATTCGATAACTGCATGTTAAAAAAACCCTCTCTCCGAGTATACATCTAAGCCCACTTAGT
>CAKNWU010093342.1:0-11106 GCA_932072015.1 Andricus quercustozae | reverse complement strand
AAGCAATTGATTGAAGGTACCAAAATTCAAATTTTACTCTGTTTTTATATTTTTTTCATTTTTGTATAGAAAACATTTATTTAATTTATTTTATTCGTTTTTAATTATGAATTTCAATATTGCATTACTAGATTAGAAATAATGTTGGCCCCTGCCACAAAAAATGAATTTTGAGCGACATATTTTCACCTATTGAAATTAAAATTAAATGTACACATTTTTTTAATTTTGTAAACCAGTGTAATGAAGAAATACATGCATGAAATAAAATATAAAAAAAAAATATATATATATTTATTTTTTTTCCTTACCCATTTTTTTTTAATTATTGTTGAGCAAATATTTAACAATTTGCTTGTAATTCGGGTTTTTATTGTTTCCAAGAAAATTTGAAACAATCAATTGGCATGATTTCCAGGCTGCAGTCTCATTAGGTTTCAAGAATAAGGGGAAATTTTCATCATCCTTCCACCATTACACATAAAACTTGGACTCTTCAAAAACTTCGTCAAAGCGTTAGATAAAGAAGGCCGAGCGCTCGAGCATTTAAGATCGATTTCCCTAAAACTTTCTATTGCAAAAATCAAAGAAGGAATCTTTGACGGTCCACAGATAAAAAAAATGCTCAAAGACGAAAATTTCCCCTCATTATACATATATAGCCCGAATTACAAACAAATTGTTAAAGATTTGCTCAAGAATGATGAAAAAATGGGTATGGAATATATATTGTTATTTTATTTCATGTATGTATTTCTTTATTACACTGGTTTACAAAATAAAAGAATGTGTACATTTAATTTTCATTTCAGCAGGTGTAAATACGTCGCTCAAAATTCATTTTTTGCATTCCCACTTGGATTTTTTCCCGGAAAATCTCGGCGACGTAAGTGACGAGCACGGTGAAAGGTTTCACGAAGAAATAAAAGCCATGAGCAGCGCTACCAAGGATATTGGGATGCAAGAATTTTGGGAGATTATATTTGGTTCCTCATCAGAGAAACGGAACCTGCGAAGAACAGAAGACAAAGCAGGGGTCAACATTGATTGTTGCAAATTTTATTACCTTTAATTTGAGGCATCTTGCGACCCAATCTGATATTTATAACTCGATATATGGCCTAACATGTGAAGCCACCGCCGATAAATATGGGAAAAAATTTCAAAAAATCATATCTCGAAAACCTATCCATAAAAAAAAGTTTTAATGTGATTTTCGAGTTTAGCGAGCCAAAATACATAGGGAAAAAATAGTTGCATTGAATGTACATTTTGGCTGTAAACTAGTGATTATTATTGTAGAATAATGTTACATGCAGCACTTTGTTAGGTATAATTTAATAGCGCAAGAATTAATATAACAGGTTAAATGCAAAATTGTAAATATTTATTATTATCCATTATTTTATTTATTTATAATCATTTAACGCAAATGTATTTCAATAGAGAAACTTGAATGAGTTTATTTAGATCAAAACATAAATAGATTATAGGTACTATTGTGAAAATTTCACTTCTGTTACTTGAAAGGTGAAATCTGAAGGAACCCTGTGGGGAGAAAAAAAGTAGTTAAGGAAAAACATCTACTGTCCAATCAGGTTGATTATGGATCAAAATTCTCGAATTTTTCAGATCGCGGCTTTGCCAAAAATCAGGAAAAATGTACTCAATTTTTTGTACCATATTAATAATAAAAATTTACACTTCCAATGGGATAATTAGTGATTACTTCGTTTGAGTATTTCCTTACGTACGACGCCATTTAAAGAGCTAAATATTATTCACCTCATAAATAATATTCTATATTAACACTAGAAGCACCGGCATTATTTGATGATTTTTGAATGATTTCTGAATCATTTTTTTTAATTGCGCATCCAATATTTCCGAAAAAATTGTCAAATACTCCTATTTATAAATAATTCAAAGTCGCAAAACGCCATCTCTCTGCAAACAACCGCTGCGGAGATTTACCACTTTAAAAATCGAAAGGGTTTAATTGACCCCGATCGGTACTTCTAGTGTTAAAACGATTTTTCCGATCGATTTAGTGAAATTGATTAATAATATGGTTACACATATACAGGAATGTTAACTTTCTGTGTAACTTTCTTTTAAGTAAATTTTGTAATGCTATTCCATAATTTATATAGTAAATTTTTGTGTTGAAATATTAATTAAATAGAGATATTAGGTTAATGTCAAAAAATTGAAAAATAATAAAAATATACAGGAAACTAATTCATATCATCTAGATGTTATCCAATCATTTTTTAGTTGGATTAACGAGCGTATTTTTGTATATAATTAAAGATACCCCTATTTTAAAGCCCCATTTTTACCTGATTATAATTTAATGTATTTTATTTAAAATAGAAATACTGGTCAGGGATTTGTTAGCCCCTTTTTTTAAATGGGGCAAAGTAGGGCAATTTTTGACGGGTTGACTGAACTTTAACCAAAAGTCTTTTTCCATACATTTATGACATGGATATGAAGCTTTAAGTCTAGATTAAAGAAGAACAATCATTCCAATCTGAGGAATAACTATGGAATTCTTCTATATACTAAATATTTATCAGTATAAATATAACTTTTTACACGATTTTAGAACAGACAAAAAAAAATTCACTAAAAAATATAAGACTTTCTATATTAACCTATAGTGGAATAATGATGAAATTTAACAGGGTCGAGAGAGAAAATTATGTTTAATAACGTGGGTCACATAAAGTAAGCGTAGTATTTTAATGCTACCTAAGTACGTCTGTCTCGTCCTGTATGCTCCATGTTCCGGAAACATCCTTTGCATAGTAAGAATTTCATAAGGCTACCAATAACTTGTGAGTACTTAGCTGAAAAGTACACGGTTAAAAGATAGTTATAGCACTAAAAATAAATTTCTTTAAAGTTTAATAATAACAGCTTCCATGCAAAAAAGTTTATTTCTTAAAATTTTTTAAGTCAAATAGATTCTTGCCAACAATGGGTATGTAGTTAAATTAATTGTAAGACGAAATCAATTGTAAGACGTTCAGTCCAATTTAAAAGTATAGTTCAAAATTCATGTTTGGTATTTTTTACATTCTCATCAGAGAAGGTATTAGATTTGTGTAAAATTTGACCCCCTCTGTTTTTGTCAAATGTCCACGTTTTGAGACTTTCTGAACCCGTAAAACAGGTTTTCTTGAATGTGTCTGGCTGTGTGTCTGTAGAATTTTAGCCTTTTATCACGATAACTTTCGAAATAATTGACATATTGGATTGGCATTTGATATACTCATTTAGTGTCCCAAACTGAAGGTCAAGATCGTTAGCCAGCCGCTTTGGATGAAAATTCAAAAAGCTAGAGCATTTTCAAAATTGTTGTCACCACTTTTTTTCAACATTTAGAAATTCTATGTGCGGTTATTCGTAGTGCACAAGAAGACGAACAATTTATTCTTATGACTTTTTTTGATAAAAGCAAATTACCAGAGTTATAGTATTTTCAAAACCCTTCCCCCATAAAGACAAAAATGAACATTTTAAGCCAAACAACGCACGATATGAAAAAAGTCAGGAGAAGGAAAACATTGGTTTTTGAAAGCCCTACAAGATTTTCATAATAACTTTTTGAATTTTTTCGAAAAATCGAAAATTCATATTTTGATCGCACAAAAAATAATGAAAAATAAAAAATTCCATTTTGCGTTCAAACTATGCAAGATGCAAACAAAGACGAAGAGACAAAAATTGTGCACCCAAACACGATCTACCAATTTTTCCTAAATAATTTTTTCATAGGATGCGTAGTTTTTGTTTCAATCGTTAAAAAAACATGAAAAATAAAAAAATTGAATTTTTCGAAAAACGACACAAGGTACGAAAAAAAATTAATTGACAAAAGTTGTCCACACAAAGAGAATTGACAATCATCAAATTACAGTTGCGTCAACGATTTGACCTTTAATTTTAATAGGTCCGTGCTAGACGGTTGCACCGCCGCCCCACGCTCCGCCGCCACACGCGCCGCCGGCCAACTTGCTTCAAAACCACGCCGCCTCTGATTCGAATTCTGCGACCAATTAGGAGTTAAAATAAACCAATTTATGTAAATATCTTATGCTGGAAATTGATCTTTTGTTCCTACTTATTTTTATATTTTTCAAGCTGTTTGTCAAAAAAAAAATTCTAAACTAGACCGTCACGCCGCTTCTCCGCCGCCGAGAAGCGAAGAAGGCGGTGCGCCGCCAATCAAAATTGCTGAAATTGCTGCCGCGGGTAAAAATTCTGTCGGCGCGAACTTCTAGTCTGTGCGTAAATGTGGGGTGAATACAAAGATCGAGCGCGAAGCGCGACATAAATATATTATCGAGCGCCAAGGCCATTCTCATTGCGCATCAAGGCTCTCGCCTACCACTTGTTCCGAAAACATTGCCCGCACGATGAAAAGACGGTGGTCTCCTACTTGCTGCGTGGGCACATAAATAATTATGATAGGCTCGGGCCTTCGGCTCTCGCCTATCACTTGTTCCGAAAACTTTGCCCTCACCATGAAAAAAAAACTCTCCACCGTGGCATGCACTGTCATTTTTTTTTAGATAGAGACACGGAAAATGTGAAGCGTGTTCTGCTGGTGGTGGATTGAGCGTGATCTCTCTTTTCGAGTCGGCGTAACCAAGCGCATGCATCCTGGCTTACTTTGGCCCAGTAAATTCGCCGCCCCGTACTAAATTCGGCCCTGCTTCGGCCATTTCGTTGTCATTCATTTCGTCGTCAAAAATTGTGGCTGACGTTTCCGCCATTTTGTTTTCTCGCTAAAAAAATCGGTATATCTCTGTCTCTTTCTGACGGTGGACTACTGCGTATGCGCCTACAGTTCATACCTGATATATGTGACCGTCCGCAAAGAAAGGGACCTAACGCACGGTGGCTTCATTTTACAGGAGGAGCGATTGAAGAGGCGGTCCAACACAGGAACTCCATAAGAGAGCCTCACTTCGCAGTTGAATAACAATTCGAATTTTTCAGATATGAGAATAATATTTTTTATTATTGAAGAGCAAATAAGAAACTATAGATGGGTGTAAAAAACTAAAAATCGATTTTTTCCACATTAGGTCCCTTTCATCGCGGACGGTCACATATGATGTTGGACCTCATACCCTAACATCACCATAAATAAGTAATTAATTCTTTTCGCCTGTTTTTTCACGATTGGATAGAACGAAGTGATAGCTCAAAAGCACATTTTTTAAAATTAAAAGATAAAGAAGTTCTGCAACACTTCGTGTGTCAATACTGTCCTTTTTTTTGTAATGCGCCGTACATTGACAAAGGTTTATCTTGATGGTGGTTGTTTCTTCCAGGGTTCCTTTCATGGTTCGATAGAGTTAATTAATAGCTCGAAAGTGCTCTCTTGTTTCTTAAAATTTTTAAATAAAGAGATTTTGCAGTTTTCTCTGTGTCAGGTCCGTCGTTTTCTGGGACGCACGATTCTTTGATAATGTTTTTCTCGTAGATGTTAACTTTTTTTAAAGCTCATTTTGCGATCTAATAGAGCCAAGTAATAGCTGAAAAGTGATATCTAGTGTTTTTTTTTAATGAGAAAAAGAACTTACGTAACTCTTTATGAGTCAAAATCGGCGTATTTTAAAACCCTCCATTCTTTTTCCTAGGGTTTTTCCCGTAAATGTTTTTGTTTCTAAGCGCTTCTTACATATTCAATGGAGCTAAGTAATAGCTCATAAGCAATTTATTGCTTACTTTAAAAATTAGATGCGTTAAAGTTATATATAGTTTGCTGTGCCTCCTGAAAAATTCGAGATTTGACACTTACGCCCTTATGCCCCGGGACCCTTCATTAATATTTCAACTTATCGAATTGATAATTTTCTACTTATCTTTAGTGAATAATTTTTCTCTAAATGAATTTGGAGAATTTTACTGGAAATGAGTAAAATTTACTTAATTTAGATTTTAACGTTTCACTGTGAAAAAAATGGTTTTTACGATGGTGCCTGTTTGTCTATCGTTGTCCTTCTTTTTGTTGTTGTGTGTACACAGGATAACTTTTAGGGCCAAGAAACGAAGATCTCAACAAGGATTTCATCCGATTTTGTTCAGATTTCAAGATTTTTAACTGCACAATAATTTTACATTGAAAGCCTTAATAATAGATTATATCTAAATTGAAAACCTAAACATTATAATCATACCAAATAGAAACTTAAAATATTACGCAAATTTTAGATATCAATAGTAAAAATTTTGTGGTTTCTTTCGAATTGTTGAAAATGGTAGAATATCAAATATTTAAACATTTAAACTTTCGGATTAGACAATCTGGAAAAAAGAAACATTTAACCCTCCGTCTACAGAAAAACAATTTTTCAAACTGAAATATCTTGTCTGTCACATTGTCTACGGGAAAAGGTTTTTATTAAAAAAGTTGTTAACAATAACCATCAACAATGAATAGATCATGCATTAAGAAGTAACCCAGAGCTTTACCAGTTTTTTAAAGAATAACTGAACTGTATTAAGTTGCCAACAAAATTAATATTGTAATAATAACGACTGAATATTATTATTAATTATTATACAATTATTATTTTTTTTAATTGCAATAAAAATCACCATCATCCTTAGGATAAGTTTCCCTTATTCTTGTATAAGCTCTAAGTTCTACAGAAAATTCGAATAGCGAATATTTTAGAAGAGTTTGAATTTCAAGGTGGAGCTAGAATTCGAGTTTTCCCATATTGGCTTATAAATAAATATGGCTCTAGAAATCATTACAACATTATTATCACTCTTATAACCAGTTGTCCTAATAAATCACATATAAATCTCTAAACAACCAGGGCAATGTTACTACCAGCACCATCAATCGGCTATTTTCATCACATTGGCCACTTTCGACTCCCGAATTCGCGAGCCTGGTGACAGTAACATGTATTAAAACTTGAAAATTATTTTTGGTGTTGAACATATCTTTAAATATTACAGATAAATTTTCAAATAATTTATTTCCTATATTGTCGATCATTGTTTGAAGCAATCACATTTTAAGGAGTTTTTTCACACTTTGTATTGAGGAAAAAAGAACACGAATGTATGGGAATGAGAATTATTAGAATACTGTTGCTTTTGGCGCAGGGGGGCGGGGGGGGGGGATTATGATTATTTTCTCTCACTTTCCACATTATAGTTTTCACTTTACACATTTTTTTTTAATTTTGCCCAAAGCAAAATATAATAATTGTGAATGAATAAAAAAGAATTGTTGAATGTGAAATCTAAATGTGAAATTTGAGAGAAAAAAATCGTAATCGACCCCCAGGGCCTTCCTGAGGAAAAAATGGCCGACCAGTGCCCGGCCCATAACCGTGGACAGCCAAGCCATACACGCATCAAATGTTATGCATTATTCAATTTCATTCGAGATTTGCAGGATATTCAAGTAACTTCCTGAATTAGTTACCTTACATCCCTGGTGAGCTTTTAGGCTTAGCTGTACATAATTGACAACACATAATGCTTTGTTTCCAAACAACTCTGTGTACACATTTTTTTCACATTTTTTAATTTTAGTTTAGAGAAGTTTTTAGAAACTTAATAATTCCTAGTTGCAGTAAAAGTCCTGATATTCCTATTAATTACATAACATAAATAATTTATAAATGGAAAACATAAATAAGATTGACCTTAACCCTTTAAGGACCAAGCCTTGATCCCGTTGAATAAAAATTCTGAAAAAATTCAGGAATAATCTATGGTCATTTTTTGATCGATTTTTGCAAAAAAAAAATTTCAATTTTTTTAATTTTCTCGGTTTCTATTGAGTATATGGTAACTCATAACCACCTTGCGAGATGCGGAATAGTCCACTTTGATCTAATGCGTATATCTATTTTGCAGAATTCTAAGCTTGTTGCCTGAAAATTAGGAAAATCGAAAATAGTGAACGTTGCTCAGCTGCAACAGTGGTCGTTAAAGGGTTAATGAACAGAAACCCTGTAGATACAAATTACGAGTGAAGGCAATTCAATAAATGTCATTAAAACATATTATACTTTTTTATAGTGAGACACAGAGATATTTTATATAAGCCTATGAGCCATTTCAAAATTATTTATTTTATAAACCTACAATTTTTGAGAGAAGAAACTATGGATGTGTACAAACTTATTTTTCATTTCCATTACGTCATTTCTGACTTTAAAATTCAAAGCGTTGTTGAACGGAGAAAAATGGGTGTTCAATGGTAGATGTTCAAAGTATAAGGTAGTACCGCTTAATATACAGATATTAACACGTAACATCTAATGTATTTTTGAGATATGAGGCTTCAATATATTTTCATGTTAAACTGAAACTTCCAAGATGTTAAATTCGTACAGGAAAACACGCTAGACTTCTGCCGGCCGCTTGATGAAGCTTCGTTCGATGTCATTTCGTGTCGTATGTGAATTTGTGAAAAAATAATGATTACTAATATTGTATTGACAAATATTAATAATAATGCTGTAAATTGTCTAGATAGAATAAAATGGTTGATGCAAGTGATGTTTATTCTTCAAAAAATTCTTCGAGGTAAGAATGCTCTGCGTGGCATCCTTTAATATCTACAGACAATAACCTTTAACATCTAGATGGCTGTCCTACAATTAAATATTAAATATATTAACTTGAAATATCTAGATATCAAGTGTTAACATCCATTTTTCACAGTGTGCTTTTATACTAGCCACTGTCTTGTACTGCGAATTTTTTTCTAAAACTAACCATCAGTCAAGTATAGTGCTACGGCTAGTATTACGGAATTTGCCGTAAGGTTAGCTCTGATCGAGCTGGAAAATTGAAACGGAAAATTTTCTTGCGGAAAATTCTACCATGGTAGACAGTTATGTTAGAGCAAAAAAACTGGGTGTCCGAAGTTTGGGCCAATGTTCGAAGTTATGTGATTCTACGGTACTAGGCTAAATGTACAGATGGTTGGACAACGAATCGAAGATCGGATGTTTTAGAATTAACAATTTGGTTAAGAGAAAATAAACATTCATATGAACACTGATACGTGTCCGGAGCCCGGTATAAATATTATATAAATGATATTCATATGATATCCGATTTAACATTTTGTCTCCCGTACAAAACTGTTTATAATAGATTAATGAAACAGGGATGCAAATCAGAGTATAATCACGCAACATTGTATTTAAATTTCATATAAAAATGACTGAACGAGTGGCCATAAAGCAAATGGTTATGTATAATTTTCACTTTATTGGAGTCGATGAAACAATTATCTGGAAGAAATCGCTACAGATAAATCCCCGATTGGTACGATTTATTTGAAAAATAATAACTTTTAAACGAAAGGATGGTTCTCTTTATATAAATTTTAATTCATGACAGAAAGTTCAAGTGAGGGTTCATGAAGCGGAAAACCGCAAAAAGCGGTGGGCAGATGGTTATCTCTATCATTTTATCAAATGTAAAAGAGAAAGACAGGGAAATCCGCTTTCCCATCCCGTTCTCAATTTTCCATTTGGATGAGCGTCGCTCTCATATTCATACAGAAAAGGGAAAATTGAAAGGTCAAATGGATATCAATAAATCTATTAAAACTGATTTCAAGGAGCGAATAAAATAACTCAAAAATAACTTAATGCCCCATTTTCCCATTTGTATTAGTTGACTGTGTATTGAAATACTAAGCAATCTGAAATGTAACATCCCTTTTAGCATGAAATATTTCAATATCTATAATTTTACGAATTATTTTGAATATCCTCCTACATAATATATTGTGTATATGATGTGTGTATGTTACACTCAATATCACACTCACATTGTGTAAAGTCACGTCATGGAAAACACCCGTAGAACCGGAAAATTAAGTACGTGACGAGAACATGGTTTCTCATGCGAAAAAATTTGTTTGATGTCTGGGGCAAAGCTACGTTGCGAAAATGAAATCGTTGTACACTAATGTTCACACACCTTCCTAAAAATAACAGCAGAGTCTGTACATTTTTATGACATTTGTGATATGGAACATACACTCTATTTTTAACAACAATTATTCAAACGAAAATTATTTATAATTGAAGAAAAATAATTGAATTTTTAATTATATCAGTGACTAAAAATGAATCATTTTCCGGTAGTTGAAATTTAATTTGATCTGTCAATAAAGAGTTATTAAATATTCAAGAAATTTTTATAAATATGAAAATAGTTTATATGTACTTGGAAAAAGCAAGAGCATTCATAAGCAGATTTCCAATTAAAATACATGTTAACGATGTTAGATACGTAATATAGATATATAGAAGGAACGTTTCATGCGAGTAGATACAGATTTCGTTATAGGAATACTCCATTCATATATAGATTCTCGCGCACATGTTTCATGTTTACCGGGGCGAAATGTAAAGAGACTGAATCAAGGAAAGTGGTTATTTAGTGTTACACTTATTCCTATGTTTAATCTTCTCCAATACAGAAACGCCATTTATTTTCATTTGCCATGGGCAAGACAACGTTATACATGACCATTCTCTTCTTGATTCAGACTCTCTCCACTAACGAGGGTTCTAATTCGTTCAGGATATGTATAAAATTTTCTCCAAACGAATGTGTTCCACAGAGTCGAACTAACTCACATTTGAATAACAAATGAAAAAAGTTTCTCGTTTATTCATTAGCATTCGCATACAGATTTATGTGAATAATCAATCATATGTAAATTGTAAATACATATTTCTCTTGCAGATGTTATCTCATGATTTTTTTTTTAAGTTTGATATTAGGCAGTTTATGATTATAAAAATGTATTCTGTTACTTTTAAAATTTGATGTTGAATTAATATCAATAAAATTGTGGAACATCACAATTCTTGGCAAATTGGTACGTCAAACTATGTCCATTTGTTTCCCTGTTTTTTCTTGTGAAAATTCATGTGAAGCAATTAAAAATCACTTAACGTCATTTCATACGCAGAGATAATACTTTTCGTGTTATTCTGGTAAATCTGCCACTCTCCAGACATCAACGAACCTTTCATTTTTCATTCTAGTGTAAAACTTCTAGTTTTCATCAGAGTTTTGCTC
>CAKNWU010093261.1:0-20304 GCA_932072015.1 Andricus quercustozae | reverse complement strand
CACCTTAGCATACCGTGACCGCATTTTATGTCAAGAAGTTCCGAGCGATAGGTGCAGAGCATGTCATGCACACGCTGAGTACCTGGGACACATTCTATCGGGGTGTCCCACCCACGCAGGAACGACGTACATCTACAGACATAATGCAGCCCTAAGAGTCCTTTATTACCATCTTTGTCGCTCTTACCACAGAAAAAACTAAAGTTACATTTTTTTGCATGTAAAATTTTCCGCTGATAAAGTTTACATGCTATTTGGCGAAAGATTATCCTATGATGGAATAAAAGCTGTCGTCTGCTTCGCCCTTAGCAACAATGGGAAAACGACAAAGTATGAGTGGATTCGAGTTATAAATCAGGACACCAGATTTGAAACAACTATTCGCTTACTTCAATATTAATTTGAAAATAATAAGACTTAGAAAATTCAATAGTTAAAATGTGTTGCAGGTACATTTTGGAACGGTTAAAAATTGAATGTATTTCAGTGAAAGTTTAATTGAGGTTAGGAGAATAATTCTGACAGCCGGGAATCCCATTTCTGCTCCAATTTAATTAAGATAAAAGGCGGTAGATAGCGCTGGCGTCGTAATTCTCGTGACTTTTCGAATAAAAATGGAGCGATAATGAGGCGAAAGATTATCCAGACTAGGTTAAAAATGGAAAATTATCTTCGTTTAAACTAAAGTTTAACCGGCACGGTTATTTTTTGTTGCAGCGAATCTTTCACCTGGAATCGATCGTAACTTTCAATTGGGGTGTTGAATGATCCTTAGTTTAAATAATTTTGACAATTTCTTTGTTGAATCGCTGTTTCAATCGATCTCTCCTCTTTTGTTAAGCTTAAATTAGGGTATAGGAGAATATTAATGGGGGTTTTCATGAACAATTTAAGAGAGAGCAACTTTTGGAAAGGCGTTCAAGCACGTGGACGTGAAGCGTATGCGTGGATGTTTATGGGCGTGTCTGTATGAAAGCAGAGGGACCAGTGGGGTGGCAAGTGTAGGCTGTGGGACTTTAATTTAATAAAGCAATTTGTAACGGAATACGGAACGAGGCAATAATGGCCAGTCGGCGGAGAGGGTTCTAACGAGCTGCTTACCGCATTCCACCCTAGGCAGATAGCTTCTCTGATACACATTTGTATATCTCATATGTACCTACTTAAGGATAATGCATCAAACGCGCATACGCTACAAAGGACAGGGTCGCTTTTTAATTTACTACTATAACTGAAATTTTAATTGAGGTTCCTTTATCAATGTTTTTTTATGTGCAATAATAAATGACGAGCGAAAAAAATAAATTATATATTAAAACAATAAAATTTAAATGTAAAAAAACAATCATTGTACCCAAAAGACAAAGGGTGCTTTTCCGCCTCTCACGAGAAGTTGGAAAGGGGAAGGGGTTTGACCAAAATTATTTCTGTGATTAGACAAAGGGGTGCCTTTCCGCCTCCCACGAGAAGTTGGAAAGGGGAAGGGGTTTGACCAAATTTATTTTTGTGGCGAGACAAAGGGGTGTCTTTCCGCCCACCGCGAGAAGTTGTAAACGGGAAGGGGTTTGACCAACATTATTTCTGGGGCAAGACAAAGGCCCCAATGCAAATAAAATTTACGCCAGTTTGTACTATGACTTTCGTAATCAGCGCTTCAAAATACATAAATATACGGAGTTTCAAAAAAATCGGAGGTAAAGGGTATTCGGAACTACACCCAAAGTTTCCTTTTCCAGCTCCCCCTTCCCCTTGTCACCTCTGTACATTTAGACTCGACCGCGTTATAAGCGTACATAAACGTACGGACTGTCCGGACGTATAGACACTTCCTATACAGCTTTTTATTAATACTTGGATTTAAGATACAACGGTAAAGTCAGCTCTGTTTTAATCATTTTACACATATATGATGTAATTTTTTCAAAAACTGAACTTCGATTATAAATCTGTTTGGAATTCTCGACACTGATCCGAAACATCAGGCAATGTAATAGGATTATAATAAAGTTTTTGACGTTCCTTCGATAATCGGAAAGTCCTATGCATTTTTCGAAGAAGAAAATGATGTATTAAGTTTCATAGAATTTTTATATTATTTACCTTCATGGTATATATTTGTTATGTCTTAGTAAGCTTGTGTACCTGCCATAATTATGTTCTTTGCATGGCGAATCTAAAGCTGTTATACATTTTTTTTCTATCTCCAACAGTTCACAAGATACTTGTAGAAAATAACAGTTATCATTTTTTTATGGAAAAGTTTATATGCCTGAAGTTGTCGAGACATCTTTAGCAGATGTCGACTGTTTGGTCCCATCCAGCCCCTGCAACGACCTTAGTTCACTAGTACAATCAAGTGAAGCGTGGAGCGCAGATGGCACGGGAGTCTTTTCAGCCTTTTTTACATGGCAAGCATAGGAAAGATTGGTGTAAAATTAATTTGTTCAACCTTTTTCGCAATGACAATCGGTTTTCTGTATTACAAATTAAATTGTAAAAATTTAAAAATATTATAAAAATAAAATTTGATACTAAAATCACTAACATGGGTGTAACGCAGTGTATTTCCCCTAGATGTAAGTAAGGTTATGACAGCTGCTCCGAAAAATTTCATTTCTTTTACGCGCCAAAAGGTGAAGAAAATCCAAAACCCACCTCAAGGGAAAACTTTGTAGTAAACACCGGACACGGCGTGTGCAAAAGACGCTTTTTTAGAGAAAATATTTTATGAGGGCGAAAAACGTTTGCAGAGGATGAAGTCACTGTTCTGGGAGTGGCAAGTATAAATATAAAATATTTATATTTACAATGATTGATTGTTGTTTAATTTTAAAATAATAATATTATTGTTGTTTATATAATAATTGGCAATTAATGTTTCATTATTTTTGTTTGAAGTTTATGTGAGATATAACATATAATCGGTACCGCACGGCAGTGCCGCGCCGGTAGCACCGGTTTATATTTTTTTTTTCTTGAGAAAGTGTGAAAATAAATTAAATATTAAAATTATAAAAGTATTCAATTATTAAAATAATAGTTTAATTAAAAAAAATAAATGAAGAAGGTACCATTTATACATTTTATCTTAAACTGAAATGATATATTTATTTGAAAAATTCTTTTGTAGAAATATAAAAAATGAATTAAGTACGGTATTTTAATACAAAATATCAAACATTTCCTCTTACATTAAAACGATGTCTTTATTTCAAAAAAATTATAGTAGAAATGAAAGAATGAAAATCAGAACTATATATATTTTAATAAAAAATAACGAACATTTTATCTTAAAATTAAAGGATGCCTAGTTTTTATTTTTATTTCCTTTTCTATTAAATTAATTCTTCACCCCAATATAAATTTAGAATGTCTGATATTTAATTTCAATTTCTGATCAAATTTTATATTACATAACAGTAGTTTCGTTTATGAAATATAATGTCACAAGATTATTATTAAAAAATATTGAATCAGTTTTCTACTATTTTTTGTAATAACAATATGTAATAAAAGAAATATTGTTTGTTCAAAATTATTTTTTGCAAGCAATCTTTATATAATTATGATAGACGAAAAAATACTTCAATTATTTGATGCAGAAAACCGATTGTCATTACGAATAATACCAATTAAATTAATTTATAACTAATTTTGGCTATGCTTGCCATGTAAAAACAGGCTGGAAGGACTTCCAGTGCTAACTGCGCTCCACGATTCACTTGATCGTACTAGTGAACTAACGCTAGCATATAGTCGTTGTAGGGGACTGGTCCCAACCTATCATATCTCCCTGTTTCCTGGATATGGTAGGCCAGTTTCTTCTTGTCGTAAGACAAGCTCGAATCGACTTGGAAATTACTCCCCATCGAGAATATCAACCATAAACGTAAGATTCATCTACGACTTCTAAGTCTCACCCCCCTCCCTCCCACCCTTGTCCGCTAGCGAGACATAGCCAAATTAAAGTCCAATTCAAGTCGAACGAAGTTCAACTCAAGTCAAAATATTTTTACTCAGTTTTAGTATAATATTGAATACACAAGATTTGTTAAAGTTATAACTTTGAAGCGGTCAAACCATATTTATGAAATTGTAATCAATATTTCAGACCTTCCGTATAGAATTTGGAAACTTACACGTGTTACGTCTAGAGCCCTCCATGTGGCTTCTCACGAGCAGAGAGCATCCGCTCGTGAGGCCTTGTGTATCGAATAATATTTTTTGTCCGACCCCCGTTGAAAACGCGTCATTGCATGCACGCAAAACAGGCGTAAAGTGGCGTCTTGCAGCCCAGTGACGTTTGCTCATGCGCACTCCGTCGCCGGGCTAACAAAAACTTTACGCCCGCTACATAAAACTTTACACCCGCTACATAAAACTTTACACCCGCTTCACATACACTGTCCCCCGAAAGTGAGAATATGGAGGAATTGATCTTTATCTATGAAAAAATTGTATTGCTAGACCCGACAGAGTCCCTCCTGCAAAGAACGCTATTTCTTCCTGTCACCTATAAGTTAAAAATTTCAAGTACACCAAATATCCTCTATCTGCTTTACAGGCTTGTTTTCAAGGAGTAGGACAAAAAGTATGATGTGTATCAAGGGCGTAAAGCTATTTTGCCTCGTGTGACTGCTGCCCTCGCTTCGCCCGTTCAGCAAATTCACACTCGTCAAAATAGCCTTCTTTACGCCCTCGATACACAATATACTATTTCTTTACAAATTACAATGGAAAACCTGAGATTGCCTACCGTTTACAGACATCGAATATACTACAATGACAAATTATTAGCCCAACTTCACCCAGAACGATGTCCATATAGTAAGCAAAATTTTTTTATAACACCCCATGATTTTGGCCCATTTTCATGTCTGTGGAGCAGGCCCAAAATCTTTTTCTTCGAGCGGTGCAAGTAGATCATTGAAAGAATACGGATTGTATTCACGTTAGTGTGCGAATATCATGTCGGGGACACGATATGTTTCTTTAAAGGTCGAAGTCTGTAAGGAGGATATTATAGCGATACAGCGGCGCCATCTCCACAGTAGTTGTTGGAACTGTTCAGCCAACTTCGTATTTCGTGTGATTTTGTGTTTCAGTGCCACCATAATTGTCACAATAGGTTAAGTGTCAATAAATGTTAAATGACGCCTCCGCTGGTAAATCAGCTTTTTCCCTCTTTGCTCTGCAACTTCGAAAAAAGAAATTGCGGAGCCGACCCAGAGGTATGAAAAGTGCCTTAATCATAGATGATGTTAAAAAAAAGTATCGCGTGTGACTACGACTCGTCCTGAAAACATTTCTCTCACCGTAGAAAGAGAACGATTTCCCCTTAGTTATACAATATACTATTGGTAACCATAGAAAGTAGTTTGCTCACCAGTGAAAGCATTTTGCTAACCGATGTCAGGGATTTTGCTTATCGTCTTCGCGCTCGATGCTGGATCGACCACTTTTGACTTCTGTAAACGGTGGCCAATCGAGGGTTTTGCATATATCTGTAAACAAAAAATCATCCTTCACATAAGGAATAGTAGTAGATTATGCAATTTCCTGCAGAAGAAAATGGGTAATCTTCAATGTTTAGCTGGTGAGACGAAAGCAGATATCATGGTCTTGAAGACATATTCAAGACATATTCAAGAGATTCGAGACAAAATCAAGACCAAATATTGTTACTGGGACACGTTCTTTAGTTTCAGATATGATACCTCACTATTTTCTTGTTATTAACTTAATAATAAATAATTATTTCTGACTCTAAATTTTACCATTGTGTACAGAAAGGATTAAAGAAATTCATATATTTTTTTGCAGAGTTTTTCAAATGTAGCTTAAGGGAGTAACAGCCATTTGAAGCCGAGTATTAAAAAATGACCGTATGATAATAGTACTATTTAACATTTCACTTGTTAGGAAATAATTGCTAATCTACTGGAAATTCCGAAACTTTATATCAGTATAGGGAAAACTTTCATCTGCAACATGTGTTTTGTCCCATATATTTAGATTTGTTTCTGCTAAGATTTTCACTATAATCTGTACGGAAATGGAGGTATCTAAAGTTTTTGGACAGATAGTAGACATACACAGTTTTTCTACAGTCGGGAGAAAAAATCCTGACGGCTGACTTTGAAGCTTTAGTACTCGGCGAGGAAAAATCGAAGAATTTTAAGTCAATGACAAAAACATTCTACAATATCATCGATTTAAAACGATGTGAGGTTTATTTTTGTAAGAAATATGCTATCTTTGCTATAACAAAAAAATATGTGAAAAACAGGATAAATGACACTCAACATTATTTAGGCCTAAGATAGAGATTCCAAGCTGAAATATAGCTTTATAGAAGCTTCTCGATTCAGCGCTTTCATCTCAAAAGTTAAAAGGTCAATGCAAATTATATTTCCTGAGTAAAAAGCTTCTGAATAATGTCAACCTTAATGGATTTCAGTACTGGGAATGTAGTAATGAAAAAATGTCCTTCTCGGCATTGTCCAATGCAGCTGTGACACTCATCCCTTAAAAGTAAAGGGTCATGCTGCGCCCGCTGCCGAAAGCCATAAGCGTATACTGAATCTACTTTTAATTGCACAACAGAAAGACGAATCTTAAAGTCGTCCTTTAGCCTTTACAGTTTCAAATCTATAGTTAAACACATTTTTTAATTCGGATAAGCTGTTTTCTCATATTGTTAAAAAAAAAAATGAACGCTCCCTACGCAATTTATTGTTCACTTAGTCCAAGCGCCCTGTCTGTCAGGAAAAAAGTGTAGTTAAAAAATATAGACCTTACTTATATTTGAATCTTTATTTATTTTTTGTGGCGACCTATAATTCAAAATGTGTTTCGTTTTATTTAGAATATTTTCTCCCGGAGTTGCCGACAGTAAATTGTATATAACTTTGCTTTTCTTAGCTTAGGTTGTTTTCGCTTTCACTTTCAGGGCAAAAAATACTTTCAGGCTGAAATTAGTCATCGAGCAATTTCATTGTCAATGTAGGAGCAGATGGTGGGTTTTCGAATCTGCCAACGGACCATCAGTTCCAACCCAGGTAGAGCGGGGTTGTGACTTCTTCCCAAATAGAAGTTTTTCTCGCAAAAACAGTGGCATCATTGTAAGGGTTAGTCAGCACTAACTGGTTTTTCCGGTTTTTGGCAGGCAGTTACGTTTGGGACTTCGTCTTGACTCTCTCGCGCGCTCGGCAACTCCGGTTAACGTTTTTGTCCTTTGTCCACTTTTCATGAATAAACTTACATTACATAGTGCTGGGGCTCTATTCTCGAGACCACTCCAATATTTTTAGCATGCTAAAATTTTAGAGCGATTCTTTGGTGCACTAAAATTTTTCGAGCGATTTCGGTATTCTCGAGATTGGTTCTTGACCGCTCTAAACGAAAATGGTGTACCATTTATAATGCGACGTTGCCGATATCAATTTTTGAGTGGGAACGGGAGATTGACCAATGAAATGCTGAGTACAGAAGTAAGTGATACTGTTTACGTTTACCGTTGACGTTCGCAGATGCCGCAAAATACCATGACCGGCCCAAGGGTGGAACTCCGATGCCTTAAGTCGATAGGACCTCTATTTCCAGCATGTGAGATAGACAACTAGGTGCGATCGAAGTTGAAACGATGGTTTCGAAACCTCTCTTTCTATCATATCAGGTAGACACGTGTTTTATGACGTATTTGATTTTGAGGTTAGTTAATGTTTCATATTCACAACTGTCACTTGTCAATACGTCCTATGTATTTCGCTTCGAGATTACTTTTACAATTATGCATCACTTTTCGTCTGCTTTTAGTATGCCATTTCTCGTTTATAGTGGTATAGACCCATTCCATGCAAAGTGGTCTAAAATTTTAGGATGCCAATCGGAATGAGTACACTAAAAATACTCGAGAATACCGATTTCGGCAAACCATTCTAAAATCAGCCATTTTAGCATACTAAAATATTAGAATGGTCTCGAGAATAGGGCCCCAGTTTTTACGTTGTGAATTTACTTTTTACCCCATCAATTAAGAACAAATTATATGCCTAATCGACCGTGTGAGTGTAAATATACCACCTGTTTGGTGAAAGGATCCGGAATTTTTGTTTGCACAGGTGAAAACTCAGTTCGCCCTCGCGGGTGTTAGTGCGGACGAAACAAAATTCAATTACGTGGCCGGTAATCTCGACGCGAAATTGGCTTGCGAAGTTCGCGACATTCTCATGTCCTCTCCTGCCCACGGGAAATACGAAAAACTACAAAGTGAGCTGAATCGTCGTCTCGGAACGTCACAAGATCACAAAATGCGAGAAATTTTAGAAACTCAGCAAATCGGTGCCTTCGCAGTTTGTGGGACATTTACATGGGCTAGCGGGTCGAGTGTTTTCAGAAGAAGCTCTCTGTTCTATTTGAAAAAATCGATTGCCCACGTCAATGCAGGCAATCCTCGCGACTCATAAACAGGCCACCTTGGAGCAAACGGCATAACTCGGAGCGTCTCCTGCACTTCGAATGCTGGCAGACATTGTTGGTACCACGATTAATAGGGAGACCAATCTCGATATTGCAGATCACCGTGTACGTTTATGTAAATAGGGAAACCACCACGGCCGACGCTGATGGAGGCTAGCGACCAACGCCCGGAGTCTCGCTGCCTCTTCGTCGCGGTCCGAAAGACAAAAACGCAGTTCCTAGTGGATACAGGAGCAGACCTCTACGTGTACCCTAGCTCACTTATACGCGGACAACGATAGAGGACAAACTACGAACTGTATGCGGCCAATGATACGCTCATACCAACTTTCAGGTTCGAAAATTTAACCTTAGATTTAGGTCTCAGGAGAGAGTACACCTGGTGTTTTGTGATTGCCGATGTATCTAAGCCAATAGTGGGAGCAGATTTCCTACACCACTATGCACTTCTAGTGGATGTCAGAAATAAAACGCTTCTAGATACGAACACGACTCTCGCTATTACAGGTCGAGTCGCTGCGTGCGAGGCAAGTTAGCTAGGAATACGTGCGATTCAAGAAATATCTAGGTGGTTGGAACTTTTGCACCAATACCCAGCTATTACAAAACCAGCTGGAACGTTCCGTGAACCAAGGCACTCGACGAGACATTTTATCCAGACTACTCCAGGCCCACCACTCTCTGAGAAACCAAGAAGACTGGCTCCCGATCGTTTGAAACAATCCAAAAATGAATTTCAGCAAATGGTCCAAATGGGCCTCGCACGACCTTCAAAGAGCAGCTGGTCAAACTCCGGTTTACGTTTTTGTCCTTTGTCCTCTTTTCATGATTTAACTTTCATTTCATAGTGCAATTTTTACGTTGTGAATTTATAAGGGACATATTATTTTAAAGTTTGAAACTTGTTAATTAATTATTGCAATAATAATTTCATATTTAAAAAAGGTACTTTCAAACGGTTTTAACTTTTGTTTCCAAGTAAACAAATGAACAAATCTTAATGTACGACATGTCATTTTGTAGATATTTGTAAGACCTACATTTTTTAATTACAATTTTTTTCTGACAGACATATAGGTTAATTGCAACAAACAAAAAACCAGTTTTTGCAATCATTGACCATTGTTTACACACACAGTGCTTCCGTCACCGTGGTCGAAACCATGGAGCCTCCATACACCGTACGCTATTCGTAGGCCTAAGCTGCTTAAGTGGGGGAAGAGTGGGGATAAGCGTAACTAAGACGTAACCTTGAGCCTCCTTACACCGTACGTCAGTTGCAGGCTTAAACTACTTAAGTAGGGATAAGCGTAGCTGACGCCTAACTCTGGAGCATGGGAGGGAGTAGAGAGCAAGAGTTCAGTCTCTCTCCCTCTTATGCGCTAAGGTTACATCTCAGTTACGCTTATCCCCACTCTGCCCCCACTTAGGCAGTTTAAGCCTGCGAATAGCGTACCGTGTAAGGTGGCTCGGCGCATGAGAGGAAGAGAGACTGGACGCTTGCTCTCTGCCCCCTTAAATGCTCCAGAGTTAGGCTTCAGCTACGCTTATTCTCACTTAAGCAGTTTAAGCCCATTTTGGACAGGGAGCCTGGACTAACTGGCGAGGACAGTATCCGAGGTGTACCTCATCGATTTTCTTCATTCTTTAATATGTTATAGTACATAAAAAAATAGTATACACATTTATTTTTTGTTACTTGCTAATTCGTCGATCTACGAGGTGGAAACCACCCGTAAAATTTACCCCCCCCCCCCCCCCCAGTTTTTCTTTAATATCTCATAAACGAATGAGAATTTTTTACAAAACAATCCTCAGATTGTCTCTTAAAAAAGGAAGCTCATCAGGACATATTTTGTATGCCGAGAGACAACCTCTCGACATATAAAATATGTCCTGATGAGCGTCCTTTTATCGTATATTGTATGTTATTCAGAAAATTGAAAATTAAAGTTGACATCTTTCGGGTTTTTATTTTATTTTTTTTTATTCGGCTTATTCTGACATATATTTTGCATTAAAAATGAAATAACCTAAGCAGCCTTATTTTAATATGTCAATTTTCTACTATGGCACAGTAAAAAAGTCCATAATATTTAAAACCACCCCATTTTTTCCAATTTTAACTGCTCTTAACCTTAACCACCAGAAACATTTTTTCTTTAATTTCTCAAGAAGGAATAAGAATTTTTTAGGTAGACAAACGTTAACTTATTCCTTACAAAAAGACGCTCCTCGAGACATGTCTTTGATATATTAAAATGTAATGAATTTACTAATAAATGTGCTGAAAAAATTTTTCTGCATTTTACCAACCTTGTTCAAATTCATCCATTTAAGGAATGAAAAGCACCCTTAAAGTTCACCAATAAAAATCATTCTTTTTAAAATCTCTTTAAAGCTTGATTTTGTCAATTTCAGTATCATGTTGAAGTTTGAAACTACAACTGTATGAATGAAAAAACAACAATTTTTATATTTCGCATTTAAAAACACATTTTTCGAAATCACTCATTGCAATGACTTTTTTTTAAAAACCCCGAAACATTTCAACTTTAATTGTTATTTTCTTAATAGCAGTACAATATATAGTGAAATTCAGCGGATTTAAAAGTTTCTGTATAAAAAAAAAATGTAAAAAAAATCACATTCACATTTGTCAAAAATAAGGGTTGCAACCCCTCGACATAAAAAACATGTTCCGATGAGCGTCTTATTGTAAGAAATAATCTGAGGTTTGTTTGGTTCAAAAATTCCAAATCGTTTGTGAGATATTCAAGAAAAACTTTTTTTGGGGGTAAACTTTAAGAGTGCTTTTCACACCATAAATCGACGAATTAGCACGCAACAAAAAATATGTGTCTACTTTTTTATGGACTACATCATATTACAGAATGAACAAAATCGGTCAGGTACACCTCAGGTACTTTCCTTGCGTGAAAAAAATGCATCTCTGTTGAGCCGAAATAAATAATTATTGTTTAATTGAATGTTCATTGGGATCAATAGCATCTGATTTTGAACGAGCTCAAAAGTGGGCTTTTTTTATTCAATAGCATTTTTTTCAATGTGTTATGTGAAATTGTTCTATTCCTTTTATATGCGTGAGTCCTCTTATAAGTAGTATATTTGTGCTCGAATTAATCGCTTTTTAATTATATAATATGTATAATTGAATTGAAGAAATATATAAAATGTTCACTCTAGTTTTCTTTCATTTAAATGCATTTTTATTAAAACTGTATCACGTCTTTGCCGTTTTTTGCATAATTATATTTAAAAGCATTTAAATACAAAATGAAAATCATCTGAAGGGTTATTTTTTTTCAAAAATCATCTTTTGGATATTTTTTTTTATTTTGCAGATCTGAATACTGGGGGTTTATAATAGATAAAAATCGAGTAAAATAGTCTTCTTGAGGACTTTTCTTTGAAACATTTTACTAATTGTTAAGGACTGCAGACGCACGGAATCCGGAGTAATTTGCAAATGGTAACAGAAATTAGAAAATGATGAATTTTCTAAAAAAGGACCCCATAGATTATAGACTGTAGTCGGAGAGTACAAAGATTTTTAGGTTGAAATTAGTTAATGCTCACCGTGCGTTAATTAATTTAACTTTTTCAATCAATATAAGAAAAAAGTTTAATTGGATTGGAAAATTTGTTTAATTATACATTTTAAACTATAAATTGTGAATGCTGAATAACGACTTGGAGATTCGTCAGTCTGTTGGTGTGATAAAAAGTAGATTCAGTCTACGTCTATGGCTTTCACCAGCGAACGCAGCAGAACTCTTTTTTTGGAGGGATCTGTGTCATAGCTATATTGCACAATGCCCAGAAAGAGTTTTTATTACACCTTTTGCAATAACTCATTCAGATCGATATTATTAAGAAGCGTTTACTCAGAAATTATTAATTTTATTGACCTTGCAAGTTCTGAGATGAAACCGCTGAATTGAGAAGTTTCTATCACGTTATAACTTTTTAACAGCCTTTTTGTCTTTTAGTTTTCATTTAGTTTTCATATTATATCTTGACAGCCTTTTTGTCCTGCTAGAAGGTTAGGATTATTAAAAAAAAAACAGCTGGAATGTTTTTTTAATTTTAGGGTTGAGTGAGGCTTTTTGGATTAATTGTGGTTTCGTGGGCCAACCCACAAATCCAAACACACGGAAAAAATTTATCCGTAAAAAAGTCACGAACTCGTAGCTAGGTCTCGGATATTGATGTATTTTCGTAAATAAACTGCGAACTTTGAGAAAGAATTGAAGAACTCGATTTGAAAGTTCTAAAACGGTTAATCACTTTTTTTTTACGTGAGTAATTACAAAAATATTACGAGTGATTGGGAAAAGATTCTCAGAGCACTCACGAGCTTGCCCGACAAATCTGGGAACTAGAACACAGAAAAATCTAGGGTTTCTATTGGAACCAATTTTTGGTTCCAAAGGAGCTGCAACAAAAATGAACCTCTCTTGCTGAAAAGGAACCAAAATGATAAATGGTTTCTAAATGAACCCAAAGTATGGATTGAAACGGTTCCAATAGAGCTCTTTTTCACTTCAGCCTTGACTCACTACGACGATTTTACAAGTTTTTGGTGTACTTTTTACTTTGTAATTTGAATTAATTAATATTGCACTGGAAAAAGTTTAATGAAGAAACTAAAATTATAGATATTAGTCATTCTTGAAAGGAAGATAGTGCACACGAAATATGACAGTTTTTAAGGTTATGCTGAAAATCTGTTGAAGGCACGCGCTTTTCGACAAAATATGAATAGCCATCTATCGGATGTCAACGAACTAAAAAGGAACCCTCTAAAAGGGTTCTATTGGAGTCTCAGTTATAAATGATACCAACTTTTACTTGAGCCGCAACTTTAGTGAACCCTCAGTTTTTTCTGTGAACGTAGGTTCACCTGTAAGTGGCCCGCACACACGCTTGTCCAAAATCGCCGGCGCGTGTGTGCACTCGGATGTGTGCTTCGACCTCGTCGGATGAGTGGCTAGAAGTTTTATAATACATACATATTTTGTTGGGCCTCGATGGCTGCGCGTGTTTACGCACTCCTGGTTTATGTTTACAAACTGGTGAGTGAGCAGTTTCTGAGGGCTCGAATCTGCTGAGTTGCGAATTTATAAATTGAACCGCTGGCGATCAAAAGGGGATACGCCCGAAACGCCGTTGTTTTAGTCGGCCCCAGGGTCATATTCTTTTTCAGGTCAAATTTTAATTTTTTAATAACATATCCCAATAGGAAATTTTATTGCGCATATTTTTAGTCCTATAAATAAATGTGATAACTTCATTAGTTTTCGAAATAATTAAGAAAATGTTACATTTTTCTGCAATCGCAAAAAACGATTTTTTTGTGTTCAACTCGCCACAAATTCTAGAATAATAGGAATTTTGTAATAAAAATTTCAGAAAATATGCAACATCATATAATGAAACTAACGATATTCATAGACTTCCAATGAATTGTCACTAAAAATTTACAACGATCTTTATTCTTCTCATGGCGTAAATTGGATATTGAAAGTTTCAAACGCTTCGGGAGTCGAACGAATTTTCAGAAAATTAAAATTAACGGTCACCCAAACTTTTGTTAGGATTCAAGGAAGTTTTTTGGAAAATATCAGGCAATTATGTTTTATAGTATAAAAGTCACAATTGATTTAAGATCTCAGCGCTGTCCCGTGGCCGGCTTGACCTCTCAATCGCCCGCTGTAATACAGACGTTGACATTGCAGGACGAGCTAGCACGCGTACGGAACAGCGCTGAGATCTTGAATCAATTGTGGTTTTAAAACTATAAAACACAATTGCCTGATATTTTCCTAAAAACTTCCTTCAATCGTAACAAAAGTTTAGGTAACCGTTAATTTTAATTTTCTGAAAATTCGTTCGACTCCCGAAGCGTTTGAAACTTTCAATATCCAATTTACGCCATGAGAGGAATAAAAATCGTTTAAAAATTTTAGTGACAATTCATTGGAATTATATGAATACCGTTAGTTTCGTTATATGATGGTGCATATTTTCTGAAATTTTTATTACAAAATTCCTATTATTGTAGAACTTGTGGCGAGTTGAACACAAAAAATTCGTATTTTGCGATTCCAGAAAAAAGTAACATTTTCTTGATTATTTCGAAAACTAATAAAGTTATAACATTTATTTATAGGACTAAAAATATGCGCAATAAAATTTCCTATTGGGATATGTTATTAAAAAATTAAAATTTGACCTGAAAAAAAATATTACCAAGGGGCCAAATAAAACGACGGCGTTTCGGGCGTATCCCCTTTTGATCGCCAGCGGTTCAATTAATGTAAATTAAATCGCATAAATAAAATGTTTCCTTTTTATATTTCAGTCTGAAATTTTCGGGAAATGTTCGTAGGAAATTCGAACTGTTCGTAAAACACTTCGAAATTTATCCATACATTTCTCATAGAAATGAGGATGCAATGTTTCATTTTTTGATCTCGTATCCGAGACCTAGCTACAAGTTCGTGACTTTTTGACGGATAAATTTGTTTCGTGCAGATTAAAGTCCGACCTGAATCCCCAAAACCCCATCCGACCCGTGCGAGTATTTTTTTGTTTTTTGCACACCCCTAATTAATATTGATGATATAATTCACTGACACGAGATTTTCGAGAAAAATATCCATACACTACTCATGTAAACAAATATTAATTTTTCAGTGTCACAGCAATTAGGTTGTCAGCAAGCAATGACCGGAGCAGGAGGCGGCGGTGCAGGGGAGCACGAGGGTGGCAAGAAAAAACACACGAGGCCAACGTTCAGTGGACAACAGATCTTCGCCCTCGAGAAAACTTTTGAACAAACAAAGTACCTTGCCGGTCCTGAGCGAGCTAAACTCGCATATGCCTTGGGCATGTCGGAATCACAAGTTAAGGTAAGGCTTTAAAAAAATAAACATAAAAACCTAGCAATGACATAATCCCTTTATTTTTTTAGAAAAACACCTCTAGAATAAAATAAGCACGAGTTTGTCAATTGTAAGACTAATATATAGGGTGTCATCAATAATTACAGGACTATGCACTCGAACGATTTCCTGTCAGTGCAAGGGGCTATTCTCTGAGAAATTAAGAAATCAGGAAAGCATGAATGCTGCAGTCCACAAACAGTTCTTTTGTGAATAACATTATCTACAGTTATGTAAAAAATATAACCTCTTCGCGCTTGAAGAGCGTTACAATTACATGTTACTAGTACTTCTGTTTAAGATTATGAGAAACTTCGTAGATTGGCAATACCTTTTAGAAAAGATCTCGGAAAAGATTCAGCCCTTATTCCGAACACCGGCATTTAATTGTAGACAAAGAGAAGTATTCTATACCCCAACAACAAATAATAACTTAATTAGAAGTGCACCTATTTTTCGACTGTGCACCATCATGAATCGTTTTGCTCTCTAGACAGCGAATAATTCTAACTCAAATATATTTACTATCTCATGCTCAGTCTTCAAAACAGAAGTGAAAAAAGTTATAATCTCAATAATAAATAATCGAATAGCGATTATTGATCAGCGTATAGTATTAAAAATTAAAGGTACATATTAAGGCATTGTATTATTACAATTAAGCTCTTTGCCCTGTAATTGGCCTCGCTTTGGACTTCGCTTGAATTGAACAATGACATAAAGCTATCTCCGGAACGTATTGCCTATCACTATAGTCTCCACTTACAATTAATTCGTGCTAAATTTAATTCGATTAATTAAAAAAACTTCTTTGATGGAAAATGTAAAGCTTTTGTGCGTGACTGACTAAAATGAGCGTTAACGGACTCAACCCTGATCGTATGAACGCAGCCTCATGTACGAACGAAAATTTCTAAGACTTCCGCTGACTTCCAAGATTCCCGAGTGACTGCTCTGTGCAGGATTCTCCAAAGGATTTCCTTGGGATTTCCGTAGCAGAATTCAAATGATTTCTCAGTAAATAGCCTGTCTTGTCAGACTGACATGTCTCATATGAAATTAAAGAATATTAGCAGTAATTAGTACATTCGCGATACATTAAGAAAATATAAATTGTTTTGAAAGACTAAAGTTAAAGCATGGGTAGTAATTTTTTGTTCAAGTTTGCAATTGTATTACATCTTTATAAGATACATCGCCAAATATGGCTTACTCCATCAACAGCGATAGCAACTTAACAAGGCTGGAATTTTCAAAATTGTTGGTGATATAACGCAAGGCGGCAAAACAAGCAGAGACGTGACAAGCTTTGCGGCACCTGCACCATTTCCGGAATCACTGTCGGATTTTGTGCTTTATTCTCAACGACCAACCAGTGACGTTTTCACGCATCGGAAAATCCTTGTAAAAATTACGCGAATAATAGGGCATGGATAACGATCAATTAATTCAGTAGGAAAAATTTCAAGGACAATATTAAAAATCTTTTATTTTTAATTCTGTTCATAGGGCAGACCTAATTTAAAATTTGTTTTAAACTGGTTTCATGATATAAACATTATATAATTACGAAAAAGATAAAAAAAACTTAACTATTTGTTTATTAAAATATTTATAACAACAGTAATTGTTAATATTTTGTAATAATTTGTTGGAAGTATCATTTCTATAGCATACTTGAGTACTTTTATTCAGAAATAATTTTTTTCTGCCGTTGAGCTCCTCATCCAAGTATTTGTCAATATGAGTTGTTCATAATAATTAGCTTCAATTCTGAACTAATAATTTGTGTTCCTTAAGTGTACCTACATTGTTCCTGATGCACAGAAACTTTTTTAAAGTATTTTCGTCGGCAATACAAAATAATCGGTTTAAGATCCGAGAAGTACTTTCCTCAGATTTATATGTAACTTTGTATACCGATATATTTTGACTCGCTGATTACGAAACAGATAGTGAAAATACTCGTAAATTTGATTTATAATGTCAAAATCGCCAGAAAACTTAAAATATAGGTTTTTTCGGTTATTTACTTAAATATTAAATTTTACAAAAAAGCTTAAAATAAGAGGTGTAGATCTTTTAAAAATACGTCTTTCATGTTATACACAGCTTTTCGAGAGAAAAACAATATTTTTTGAAAAAAAAAAAATGAAAATGTTGGTACAAAGTGTAGAATTGTTTGTAATGGGACTTGTGGCACTCCTGCCCACCACGAGATGTTGGAAAGGGGAAGGTATGTGACCTGCATTATTTATTTGACTAGTCACTGGGGTGCCTTCCTACCCCCCACGAGATGCTAAAAAAGGGCAGGGTTTTGACCAACATTATTCCTGTGTCCAGTGGCATGGGCGCCTTCCCGCCCCCTACGATACGTTGAAGAGGGGTTTGACCCAAATCATTTCTGTACCCAGCCACAGTTGTGCCTTTCCGGCCCCATGTGACAATGGAAAAGAGTAGAGGTTTGACAAACATTATTTCTATGACCAGCCACTCTCAAAATCTGAATCAGTGGAAATTCACTGATTGTCAGTGAAATCTCACTGATTTAAATATCTAGAATCCGATCACTGGCAACCAGTGAAAAGTTACTGATTCATTCAGTAAAAGTAACACTTTTAAGAGTTGGCAGCACTGCACCACATCAATTTAGCAGTCATAATAAAATAAGATTTTAGTACACGGAAAAAATAAGTTGTCGAAACTTTACTTTACGCGTGTGGAAATTGCCAAATGATTTCCCAATTACAAGTTTGGCCCCAACTTGGAAAATTATTTCATGGCTACAACAGGGTTAATAACTTAAATCTAGTTAGGGCCAAGTCTGTTTCACATCTCTTGATTGCAGCGCCATCAACTTGGCTGTGCTTCTGTTTTCAGTCGGGCTTCATCTTGAACCTCTTGAACACAAGTAGGTTGGTTTGAGGTTGTTTTGGCGAGTGTTTTTGTGATTTCTTCTATATTAATTAAAGTGTGATTCAAATGATGAAAAATGCCGAAAGTGAAAAGCACTTGTCGCGTTCAAAATTTTAATTAAAATTGGTTTAATACCTCCTTGTTTATTTAATAAACTATACATTATTTTACAGAACTACACTTTCTGAAATATTGTTTACAGAAAAGTAGGTGTCCAGAACATTTTAGTCAAATCGGTTTCCTTTTACAATTTTGATTCGCCATATTGGATCCGCCATTTTTAATTTTCTAATTTTGAACTTGGATTTGTAATCAGTGACCTGAAAAACTCCCTTGTAGAAAATTTTAGACAAATCGCTTTCCTTTTACAATTTTGGTCCTTCATATTGGATCCGCCATTTCGAATTTTTAAATTTTGACCTTGGATTTGCAAATAGCGACCTGAAAAACCACCTTGTAGAAAATTTTAGTCAAATCGGTTTCGTTTTACAATTTTGGTCTGCCATATTGGCTGCGCCAGTTTGGATTTTTTCTTACAACGATTTACATGACAGATTCGGATTGGGCGTGTACAAATCTATATAAAAACATTTATAGCACATGAAATGTATAATCTAAGCGTTTTTGGTATTCAATAAACGATTTTTTTTTGCTAAAAATTCCATCTTCAACACATATTTTAAGGTCACTTTTTTTTTACTTTCCCTGACATTTTTCTATATTCGGAAAGGTTTTTCAGCGAGTGTGCGTGCAGCAAAAACCTGTTTCTGCTCAAAATAGGAGACGGAAATCATTTTTTCAACATAGTCTCCTTAAATTACAAGGTTAAGCTTTTAATTTGTGCCAGCTAGAAGTATTTGAACTTCATGTTCGCAGCCTATGTTTTTTTATAAGTGGTCAAAATGGCTCATTTTCTCAAAAATCTTATGTGATTAGAGCAAATCTGACACCAGATTCGGATTCAGCGACTCTTAAAACATATATTTATAGTTATGGTGGTTTGGTGCAGTGAACATTCCACTTTATTTTCATTATCAGTTAAACCTGTTCAGGGTTAAAGAGTATAAACATGGAAAAATTGAAATAAGTATTTTTTTTTTAATGACGGAAAAAGTTTTTTCATTCCAAAATTTATTGAAAAATGTTAGTAACATTAAAAATAGTAGAATTAGTTTTATTTTTAATTAAATAATATAAAGATTTAATAATGTTGAATTCGAATTTTAAACTCATACAGGTTTGTGCAAACCGTGTTTGTACGTTGAACACAAGGTACACATGATCATAGAAGGGCATAATAAGCTTGGTAAGGATATCGGCAAACTTAACATCTTCCTCCCTTATCTGTTTACTATTATACGACTCTTTAGGGGCTTAGTGAACCCCAAATTATGTTGAATGATTAGCTTGAAATTACTTTCTCACTCTATGAAGAGCAAAATCTCAAATCAATTATTCAAAAATTCAAAGTAAATGTACAATTACCCGAGTCGAAATTTTAGCCCTACTTTAGCCCTGCATGATTCCATTTAGGGACTCCTTTAGTCCTGCTTAGCCCTATACGTCCTCTTTTGAATCTCATTGGACCTCGAGGCCCTGTTTTGATTCGATTGCTTCCTGACGACCTATGTGCTTTTCTCGTATTTATATAATTTAATTATTCTATTCAATTACATATTTATTATAATTAGTTTATTTGCTTGATTTGTTAATATGCATAATAAAAACAGTTATGCTATATCAGTCAGAGCTATAAATTTGGTTTCTCTGAAATTAGAAAAAAGTCAATGCAAATTTGAAATTCGTTAATATCTTCCGTTTTGTTTTTTATGGAGAAAACACTTATGGTACATTATTTATTAGCCTAATTTTGAGTATTCGAACCGTAAAATGAAAATAGACATTTGTAGTACTTTTCGGAAAATGTACAAAAAAA
>CAKNWU010093103.1:0-15476 GCA_932072015.1 Andricus quercustozae | reverse complement strand
TTTTTTTGTGAATGAACAAAATAATAATATAGGTACGCTTAATTAAATAAATTTAAATTAAATCACTCATTTACTAAATATAAAAAATTAAATTAATTGTTTGAATGATTTTATTTAATCAAAAATGCATTATTATTGAATGATTGTAAAAAAAATTAAATTTTTCACATTCACATTCTCGGTACATATTCTAAGAATTTACGATATCTTGTATCATTTTTTAATTTTACCATTAATGTAATCTCTATTTTTTTTTTTTTTAATTTTTGCACTATAATATAAAAATATGTTGGTACCGACCTGATTTTCGTTAAAATTTGGTACCAATCAATCCGATAGTTTAGGTTTAGGATGCAGAGGATGCAATCTATTTTTTAACATAAAATATATGTTTGGATAAAATATGCATTATTGTTGAATTATTGATAAAAAATTAAAATTTCTCCTGTGCTCACCTATGCAACCTAATCTACCCAACTGCTTTAGATTAAATTTTAATGACAAGTCCGTAGTAACATATTCTCGATAAATATTGCAAGAATTTTTGACATCCTAAATTGTTAAAAAAAATTACCATTTATGCCATCTCTGAAATTTCATTTTTCACAATAAATACTTAAATTTTTGAAAAATATTCAAGAAATGTAAAATTCTTTAAAAATGTATCGAAAATCTGTTGCCACTGACTTCTCGTTAAAATTTGGTACCATCGTTTCGTAAGGATGTAGAGGTGAGCAGTCGTAAAAATTGGTTGTTTTGATGTATTTTTGTTTGGTTTTAATCTCACAGTGTCCAAGATATTGACATAAAATTACGCCTAAATTTGTTTTTAATGGTTGGTCAATCAGCTGCCAAGTTTTATTGAAATTGGTTAAGAATTGCGCCGATAATTCACAAAATTCCAAAATACATTATTATTCCAGATAAGTATTCTTGGTAGATTTTTCTGTACCTGTCGACGATTCGCGCAGCGAATTTACTAAGGTTTGTCAAAATTTCGGTAGTTTTTGGTAATTTTACCATAAATTTCCCAAATTTTCGGAAAAATTTATTTTTATTGTTTCTCAAATCGAAAATTCCCTGCACTTGTTACAAAAAATATCGTTTGCAACAAGTGCTGAAAGCAGGCAATTGTAACTCTTTTGAAGTTTACAGTACTTGCCATCGGCTCATCTTCGGGTCGTTTCCGGTTCGTCTTCGATTCGCCTCCGGCTCGTACAGCAAACTTCGTACTCCTGCGGAACTGCCTACTTTCCGCACTTGTAGCACAATATAATAATACCTAACAGATATACATAAAATAAATAATATTTAAGTTTTCTAATTTTCTCTAAAGACAATCATCAGAGAGGCGGGCATTTTGAGCTCCCGGAAACAGTCGAAAATTTTCTTGAAATCCGTGAAAGTTTTCAGATTTGTTTTTATACTTTTGCAATAAATGAAAGGTTTTAGTATAAGCAACATTTTTGCCGAAAATGGGATTTTTGCGTAAAAAAATGCATAAAAATGAAATACACGTTGTGTTAAAAGGATTTGTTCAAAATCTCATTTTTAATATATGTAGTAATAAAAAGATTTGTTATTCAAAGCCCAGATAATTGACTCTCTTTACTGGTCTCCCATCTTCTTTTTTTTAATTGCCTAACCTCTTGCCTTTTTTAAACCTTTTTCTGACCAGATTCCTATTCATAAAAGTTGTTAAATACAGAAAAATAATAAAATTCGTCTTTTTCCCAAGAAAAGGCCCTCAAATAAAACTATTTCCCACTTCTTTCAGTACCATCAAATTCCAATCTAAAATCTTAAACCTTCATTTTCTACAAAAAGCAACTTTTAGAAGGTTTTTTTTCACTTTACTTTTTGCCTTGCGATCAGAAACGATATTTCTTAAAATTATTATTGTTTATTTATAAAGAAACATATACCTTTCTTCTTTTTATAGGTCTTTATGCAAAAAATCGTCTGTTACAGTGCGCAGGGTGGCCGCTGGACCGGGAGACCGTGAACACCGGGAAATGATCGGAAATTTTATGAGACTGGGAAAACCCGGGAAATGACAGTGAATTTATTTTATGACCGGGAATTTTATATATTATTAGAAAAAAATATCTGTCCATCTTTGATTTCATTTGTTTTTTTTTAAATAATTAGTTGAAACATTTTTTCTGTTAGGATTATATCATTGAGTTTAGAATGCGTAATTCAAAAATCTTTCACTTTAAAAATTTTCCATTTTATATTTTAATTTTTAAGCGTAAATTTTAATTTAAAGAATTTTCACAATTTTAGAATTTCCAGATTTAAAGTTTAAAAATTAAACTGTTTCAATTTTAAAATAACTTCAAAATAGTATATTCGCAATTAAAGGCTGTTATTAAATTTGAAATATTGTTTCAGTCTAAAATATTCCAATTTTAAACCAATCAGTTTGAGACTTTTTAATTAAGAAAGAAAAAGAATTAATGAATATTTAGAAATAGCTGAATGTTCATTTAAAATCAGTAATTATAAATCAATTATTCAAAACTAAATAAAAAACTAAACTTTGAACGTTGCAATCTTAATACTATTTAAAAAAATTTAGTTTTTAAGTCACATTGTTGAATTTTAATCTATAAATAACAATTGAACACCCATTATTCTTAGCAAAAATTCGAGTAAGTTGAAGAGATATTTAGAGGTTTTGAAAAAATTCCAAATTAATTTAAAATTTGAAATGATTTCAAATTATTTAAACGAAATGTCGACATGTACCGACAAAATCCGGCTATTGGGGCCGAAATTTCGGTGCAAATAGCTCACGGCCTAATTCTAAAAAAATATAGATTTCTGCAGATTTCGAACAAAAAATTTAGAAGTTTTTTAAGAATTGTGAAAATTGACAGTTTCAATTTGTGATTCAAATTAAAATGTTTGAATTTTGAAAAGTAGAAATTAACAATTTGAAAATTGTTAATATTTAAACTACCTAAATTTATGTAAAATAATGTAAATTTTGAAGGTTCTGAGTATAAAAAATTTCTAATAACACGATTCTTAATAATCAAACCTTTTTTACAGTTTTGTATGAAATTCGGATTCGTTTAATTTTCAATGTTCCGTGTTAGAAATTTTGTTATTTTTAGTGTTTCCCATTTAGACTACTTTGGGGTCATTCGCAAAATACGTGATACGTTTGGGGGTCGGGGGAGTCTGTCAAAGTATCAGTCTCCATTTATAATTGAACATTTTTCCATTTTTAACGGTCAAAATGACGGTGAATTTATTTTTCTATCTCAGAAAAATTTTTCTAATCAATTTTAATGTGACATATAATTTTTTTATGAAATGAACATTAAAATTCTAGAATTTAAGAAGCCTTGACTATGAAACTGTCATATTTTAATCACTTCGAATTGAAAATTATTGAAATAAAAAATATTCCACTTTTAACGTTTTGAATTAAAAATACAGTAAAACCTCCAACATTTCAACGTCCTTGAAACGTACGGATTCGTTATTTCAATGCTGGAGGGGGCCCCACCCTTACCGCGAGTGGGCAGTCTATTTTTAACAACGATGTTCATTGGCTGCCCCGTTCTTGTATCGATGCGCCGCCTGTCGCTACTTTTTCAGACCAAAAGCGCGGGTGATTTGAAATCAATAATAAATACTATCAATAATAATACAAATAAATACACCCGACATTCCTAGGACTGCTGGCCCGCACAGTTTCTGACAGTTTCTCAGCGCGTAGGGCGAGAAAAGCGTCTCAAAAACGTCGTGCGACGTATTCCCATGACGTCGTGAAACAATACTCAATTCAAGGTTTCCCGCTCTTCGGGACTCTTTTTTCATTGGTCAGTCACAGATGCGGAGGAGAGTGTACAGGGGCCGTGGTGAGAGTTGTTAGTACTGCGCAATTTGAGATCACCGGATACGGAGGGCTTGAAATGTTGGGGTCTTGAAATGATGGAGCCTTGAAATGATGGAGGTTTTACTGTAATACATATTCAACTCCTTTCTAATGACATTGTCCGATTTCCAAAATTGCTGCCTGCAATTTTTAAATTTTGAGATCATCTGATAAAAAAATTTCACTTTTAATTTCAAATTATTTAACTTTAAACATCTCAAATTAGAAATGATACAAGTTCAATTCCTCTTTATTCCATTCAAAATATTGTCCTTTTTCTGAATTTTACCTAATATAAAATTGTTTGATTTGGAACGGTTTCAATTCAAAGTCGATCAATATACTTTTTTTAAATTTCAAAAATTTTGAATTCAGAATTATTAATTGTTTCAAAATTTTTTTAAACTTAACATGTGAAAAAAAATCAATAATGGATTTTCAAATTGTTTATATTTGTAATGTTAGGAAATGAAAACCCAGAGATGTGAACGCGCTCTTCACTCGCATGCATTCACTGCTAGTCTACAATAAAAAATAAGATATCAGAATAAATTATTAATATATTCTAAGCAAATAAATGTATTTTGTAGGTTTACAGCTGTAACGTAAACCTTCTATTTACATCGCACAGTAAATTAAAACGTATTTATATATAATATATATTTTATACATATGAATTTTTCATATTTGATAAAATGTCCGAAGTGTAATTTTCCAAATATTTCTGTCCAAAAATCCATTAAAAATACTTTACCAAATTTCAAAATTATAAAACCGAAATTTGTAATATTAAACAAAAGTTAATTTGGAAAACTACTCTTCATTCGTAGGCGTTAAGATTTCATACAGTTTTAGAAAACAAAGCTTAAAATTAAAAACTCTCAAATTCGCTAACATACCACTTTTTGTTTCTTAATCTATTATTTTGTCTTCTCTACTTTTTCTGATGCAGAATTAACTTGAAACTAACGATTTTCAAAGGAAAAATTCAACTGAAAGGGAAATTCGGCTTAATAGAATTTTGTATTTTTTGTTTATAATTCCATTACACTGAATTTTGGTCTGATATGCTTTTTTCAACTCTAAATAAATTTTTGCACCAGAAAAAGTGAGATGTATTTCATGAAAAAAAATAGTCAACTAGTTAACATGGGAAAATTTTTTTCTTCTTTTCCGACCTTTATGCTAATGACTAACTTTATCAATAAAGTCAATTAAGAAGCTCACAAGATTTTAAATCAGACTAAGTTGCTTAAATGAGGAATTTAAGGCCCAGTGAATATCTCTCTCTAAAGAATACTTATTATCAGCTCACTACAATTACTCAGTCAAAAAGTACAGATATATAGTATATAAATATTCTAGAACCATCCAAGCTTGAAAAATATTATCTCTCTTTAGAAATAAAATTTTCCTTGAAGAGTGATATTTACTCGAATTAAATCTCCTCAGATTGTATTTGTAAAAGCGAGTTCTTAATATAAGAGAACAATTTTCGAGTGAAAGAGATAAACAAGTTTAGAACGTAGAAAAATTGACAAGTGGAATCTCTTAAACTATAAATACATAATGAATTGAAAAAAAATAACAACGTAAACGCACACCGGAAGGATATTCCTAAACTGTTTTCAGTACTCAAATTGCATTTACGCGATGCACTTTACTAAAAAGATTTATTAATTAAAGATTCATTCATTTAATCATTTGAAAGATATTTCATTGTTTATGTACATCTCCTTCCAACTATAATCACCAACTAAGTTATTTTTACAGTTTAGATACATCCGAGAAAATACCTACCTATCTTTAATTAAATTTGTTGGCACTTTGTAAACTGGAACTACCTCGGAAATAACTCAACTACTTATAAAATGTGCGTATAATTGAATGAAAAATTAAAGCGAGGATAATCAAAACTGGGAATCAAGAAAGTAAGATAATGTAAGAAGAATAGGGATTAGCAGAGCCCTGAAAAGCTCATAAAGGGAAGAAATGTACAAATTCTCATCTGCATTCAATATATTAAAAAGCCGAAAGAAATTCGAGAACCAAAAATCGGCGGAAGCTCGAGATCTCTTTGAATATGGTGCCTTTATCATAGAATTATGAAATTGATAATTCTACTTGTGATAATAATTACTTTCTAGCATGAAACTTTACAAAAAAAGGTAGAAAAGTGTTGCGTTCGAGGAACGTAAAATCAGATAGGAACATGGACCAGTTCGAAAGGGCAGACTTATTGTGTATAAATCGAAAAGAGCCGAAATTGACGTATTTTAGAGCACGATAACACAAATCAAAAATAGCAACGCCTAACTATAGCCTTAAATACCCATACAAAAATTTACATCTTGTCGTGCTGGAAATTTCAATCACGATACGCAAAGGGCGAGACAAATTGCTCGCTGGACAGTCGAGAAAGCTGATGGAAGTCTGGCGATTTACCTATAATTGTAATTTAGTCCTCCGATGATGCATTGGTCACTTACGCCTTTCGCTTCAGAATAGATTAATATAACTGACCAATCATTTATCATTTGACACTTCAATAGGAGTTTGCTATTCCATTGCGATGTTCCTTAAGACGTACTTTACTGCATAGGCAAAAGCTGCGAAGCCGATGACAACGACGAGGTTCGTGATGGCACTGTGCAGGGGACTTTGATCGATTTGAAATTGATCTCGAATCAAGGACGAAACTTCAGACGTTGTCGACTGATGCCTGGCTTGCTTTTCCAGTTCTTTCCGGCGTTCAAGCTCGACTTTGATGGCCTGAAAGACAAACATTTTTGGAAAATTAAACAAATCTGGTCCATGGTGTCGTGGGGAAAAACGGTGGTATGACCAAGAGCAGGATGTATCGGAACGGAATGAACGTTTTCCCCGGTTTTATCTTGTGATATATGTGTCTCCATTTCGCACATCATTATTAATTGAAAAAGTGCTAAAAGATACTGCAAAAGGTTACAAAATTAACATTGTTTTATTCAAAACCACCATGTTATGAGCCTATAACGCACCCTGAAAAGTCAGCGTTAGACAGCCCTTTGCCGAACGGTGTCAGCTGCTGTAATACTATTAGTTCCGAACGCCGCCACACTGTAAAATTACTAGTTCCACAAATGGCCACTGAATAACGCACAATGTATTCTCTAATTTTACTGTTGACATACATACATTGTACACACACATTGTGTGTATACAATGTATATGTGTGTGATTATATGGTGTGATTTGCCACAGTTCTGCTGGGAGCCGGTTTCATTTTTATGGATGTCAGTTGCTCCCAATGGGATCCTGCGGTGGTTGTTTAACCTTTTTTCAATTATATATATAATACTCTATCTCGGACCGAACAATTTTCAAATTTCACGCCATACGAGATTATCAATCTCAGCCCGGCAGATGACTGCCACGTCAGTCAGATGTTTTCACGATCAAAGCTATTATAAACATCACGCCTCACTTTTCAGACGACCCTATAGTCTCATAAAATGCTGATTTCGAATAAAATATCGTACATCACTCGCAGGGTTAGACAGGTCCTCACGTAGAGCTCAATGTTCGCATATTTTTAGCGATGTTGTCCTATTTCATACAAATTTTATGGGATTTTATAGATTTCCAAATATATCACGAGGTTTTAAGGGATTCCAAAGGATTTCAACCAATTTCGAGGAACTTCCAGAGGTCTTAAGGCTTTTAAAAGGATTTAATAGTGTTTCTAAATATTTCAACTAATTAAAAAAGATTTCATCGGTTTTCAAGAGATTTAAAAATATTTCAAGGAATTTCGAAACATTTCAAGGGGATTTAGAGAATTGTTAAGATTTCCAAACATTTCCGGAAATTTTAACGATTTCCAAAGATTTCAAGATATTTCTAGTGAAATTTGGAAAATAAATTTCAAGAAATATCACAAGATTGAAGAATTTTATTAAATCTCCTATGATTTTAAGGGATTTCATAGATTTACATGGATTAAAAGGATTGTTTCAAGATTACTTTAAATAATAAGTTTAATTTAATTTATATTTGAGATCTTCCAAATGATTTAGACTTTTTTAAGTTTATTTTTACGTTTTTGAAAGATTTGAATGGATTCCAAAGGATTTCAAGAGATATAAAAAATTACCATGGATTTCAAAGAATTCTGTAGGATTTCCAGATTCCAAGTGATTTCTAGTGAACTTAGGACAATGAATAAAATGAAATGAAATTTCAAGGGATTCCAAAGATTTCTAGGGATTTAAACGGGGGTTTAAAGAATTTTACTGAATACATTTAATTTAAACGATATTTTTACATTTTTCAAAGATTTCAACGGATTTCAAAGGATTTCAAGAGATATAAAATATGTCAAGGGATTTCAAAGAATTTGGTAAGACTTCCAAAGATTTCAAGCAACTTCTAGTGAACTTTGGACAATGAATGAAATGAAATTTCAATTGATTTTAACCTTTTTTTTAAAAGAGAACTTTAATGAATAATTTAAATTTTAATTGCATTCAAGGGATTTCAAATGATTTATACTTTTTTAGATGGATTTTTACGTTTTTCAAAGATTTCAAGGAAATCCAAAGGATTTCAAGAGATTTTAAGGGTTTTCAAAGAATTTTGTAGGATTTCCAAATATTTCAAGCGATAGGTAGTCCAAGGGATTTTAATGTTTTTTTAGATAACTTTAATGAATAATTTTAATTTTGATTATATTTAAAAGATTTTAAATGCTTTATACTTATTTATATTGATGTTTACGTTTTATAAATATTTGAAGAGATGTTAAAAATTAATACAAAATTCCAAGGGATTTCAATGAATTTTTGATGATTTCCAAAGATTTTAACTTTTTCCAGAGAACTTTGATGAATAAGTTTAATTTAATTTAATTTATATTGAAGGGATTTCAAATGATTTGTACTTTACGGAATAAATTACATTTTATTTCAAGGGATTTCTACGGATTTCAACTATTTCAAAGGATATGAAAGAATTCAAAGAATTTCAAAGGCTTTTAAAGATTCTAAGTTACTTCAAAAGTTTGCATATACTTTCAAGAGATCAAAAATGTCAAGGGATGTCAATGAATTTGGTAGGATTTTCAAAGATTTGAAGGAATTTCAAAGAATTTTGCAAGATTCAAGGAGAGAAGATTAAGATTTATAAGACCTCCAATTATTTTAAAGACTTTGGAAGATTTTACAAATTTTAATGGATTTCAACAGATTTTTAACAAATTTTGTAGTTTCTCTACTTTTTACATTAATTCCTTAAATATTTTTGTATTTTTAATACCAATTCCTATAATCCTATAATTTTTTTCTGAATAATGATTTTCTAGAATGAATTTCCTATAACCCATGGAATTTATTTCAATTCGAAAGCCTTAAATGTTAAACAGATGTAAACGTCCGATTCAAACTTTGTAAATTGTTTTCAGTTTTAAATATTTCATTTTCAACCGATGCATTTTGAAATTGATTTATTTTTAATTAAAAAAAGGAAATTTTTCAATATTTAGCAATATTTGACTGGTTATTTTAAATGAACACTTATAAATCAATTATGCAAAACTAAACAATGTGAAACTGAATTGTTTCAAATAAATTGCATTGAATCATTGAAATTACAGAATGCTAAATTTACACTTTGATCGTAAGAATTTTAATTGTTTCATTTTGTTGCCTTTTTAATTTGTAAGTAAAATTGTCTATTTTTTATATAAATAACAATTGAACAAATGAAAAATGGTTGATTTCAAATGACTTAAAATTAAAATAATTTAACTTCTAATTTAAAAAGGGTTTAGTTTTAAATCAAATTTAAAATCGTTCATTTTTTAATGTTTCTAACTTGAAATTGATTCAAAATAATATAATTTTCAACATTTAGAATTTTTAATTCATTCTTCAATTTAGAGCATTGAGAATTATAACGTGAACTTATATTTTTTAACCAGAAATCTTGCAACCGTTCAATTTCTAAAAGTTTAAAATAAAAAATTGTATAGTTTAATAACATTTAATTTAAAATTGTTCACAATGTTGAGAATTTCCATTTTACACGTGACAGGAAATTACATTAAGAATTATAATTTTTACTTTAAGACAGACATTTTCCGTAAAGAATTATAATTTTACTTGTAATAGGAAACTTTTGACATTGAACTACAATTTTGGAAAAGAATTTTAATTCTAATTTTGAAGAATTTTTTCTAAAATCTCTGTTCCAAGTCAGAATTCGTCACAATTTGAAACATCCCTCTTTCAAATTTTGGAAAAAAGGAGTTATTGTATTTTTGAATTATAATAGAAAATATTGTAAATAAATATAATTCTGACTTGGAACAGGACGTTTTGGCACAAAATATAATCATAACTTGGAAAAGGGCATTTCCGTAGAGAATTATAATTTAGACTTTAGGACAGGGAATTTCTAACTTTTTTACCTCTGTTTCAAATCAGAATTCTTTTTTATTTCCAGAATTTCCTCATCCAAATTAGAAATGTTTGAATTCTTTCTAAATGTTTAGAAATCTCTTAAAATCTTTCAAAATTTTTTGAAATCATGCAAATTTTTTGAACCATTTTAAATTGACCGTGAGAAACCCGCAAATTTAAAATTATGCATCGGGTAACTGAACTTGATCCATCACTCAAATCTCAGAAGAATTGTTTAATTTCTGAATGTTTGAAAAGTTCAAAATTTTGTTTTAGTTTCTACAAAATTTCGGTTATCTCGGTCCAATGATTAGACAGATCAAACGAATTTAAATTGTTCTGATTTACTTACTGCGACTGTTTCCGGGAATAGCTCGCAGAATATCTTATCTCTCAAGTTATATTCTAAACTCTGGGCAGCCAAGTGTCTCTTTTCATAGTCTGTTGTGGTTATACTTCCCAACGTTGGACTGTTTTCAATCTGTAAAACGAAGAAGATTATAATCAGGATTTACGTTTTAGAATAAAACAATAAAAACTGTAATTATGATTTAGAACAGGAAATTTGGGAAGAGATATCTGTCATTCTAAATTTGAAAAAGGAATTTTCTAAAAGAATGATTATAGTTCTGACTTTTAAGAGGGAATTTTCGAAAAGAATAATTTTTATTTGGTTCAGGGAATTTTCCAAAAAATTGTAATTCTGAGTTATACCTGTATTAAAAAAAAAGTATAATTCTGACTCGGAACAGTAAATTTACGAGCAAAATCATCATTTTCAGTTGAAACAGGACATTTTGCGAAGAATATTAATTGATGTATTTCCGGTCTTGTAACGAAGATAACTACAGGTGAAAGGGAAAAGGTTCTAGCCCGGTAAGCATTGGAAAATAAAAAAAGAAACTTCTATCAGGCTGAAACTCATGTCAAATGCTCATCCTAAGGTAGCAAAAAATTACGAAGAATTTCAACCCTCGAATTGCATTTTTTTTTTGAAGTTATGGAGGAGGAAAGGAAAATAAAAAAAGTGGGTTTTCTCGAAAACCGCTTGACCGATTTTTCTGAACAAAATATATGTTATGGAGACTGATAAGACAATTTACCAAAACATTCAAAAGAATTTTATGGCCAAAATAACAAGTAAAAAAATGTTTGAATTTTTTGAGATTTTTTTTAAGGTGATGTTTTTCACCTGCGAGAACCATCTTTTCACAAAAAATCTATACATTACCTAGATTAACATATTTTTCCCCCGATAGATTTTTTTGCGAAAACATGGGTGTCGCAGGTAAAAAACAACAGCTTAAAAAAAATTCTCCAAAATTTTAAACATTTTTTTACTTGTTATTTTGGCCATAAAATTCTCTTAAATTTTTTGGTAAATTGTCTTATCAGTCCCCATAACATCAATTTTTTCAGAAAAATCGGTCGAGCGGTTTTCGAGAAAAAACACTTTTTTCATTTTCCTTTCCCCCACCATAACTTGCAAAAAAATTCAATTTGAAGGTTGAAATTCTTCGTAGTTTTTTGCTACCTTAATATGAACATTTGACATCAATTTCAACCTGATACGAGCGAGGGCCGATTTGCCATGCTTACCCGGCTAGACCGTTTTTTTTTAGTTTTTGAAAAGTACCTAATAATATCGTTATTTTTTGTTAAACTCTTCTTATATTTATTGAAATATATTTTATTCAAATTCAGAGAACGACGGCATATTTCCAGTGAACGACATTCCACGTTTGATGCATGACACCTATATTGTTTTTAAATTTAGAATAATACAGAGTTTTAACAGTTGAAAAAAATCACCGATTCTTTCTCGGTTAGCAAACATTTTTCACGGCCATTGAAATAAAAAAAATTGTAACTGTTAAAGCTGAAAAATGTAATTTTAAGTAATCAAAACTGAACTGCAAATTAAATCACTTAAAGTAGAACTCTTTTAGATTTTAAAATTGTAAATTGTAGCTTAAAATTTTTTAATTCAAACAGTTCAAAGATTTCTGGTTAAAAAATATAAATCCACACTATCGTGTTCAATGCTCCAAATTGATGAATCAATCAATAAATTTGTATATGTTCAATATTATACTATAATTTTAAGTTAGAAACATTACAAATTGAACGTTAAACATTTTGTAAAATTTGGAAGTTCAATTATTTTAATTTTAAGTCGTTACCAATTCATAATTTTTCAGTTGTTATTTATACATCAAAACTTTCGCTTACAAAATTAAAATTTTTTGAATGGAACAATTAAAGTCCTAGCGTTCAAAGTTTAAATTTAGCACTCTGAAATTTTAACTTTCTATTTCACACAATTAAGTTTCGAATTGTTTAGTTCTGAATATTTGATTTATAATTGATAATTTTAAATTAACAGTCCAATATTGCTAAATAATTAAAAAATTGTTCTTTTTAAAATTTAATAATGAACGGGTTCAAAATGGAATATTTTATACTTAAACAATATTTTAGTAAGATTTGAAATTGAATGCAAACGTTTAACTGTGAATCTATTAATTTGAAATTAATATAAAATTGAACATTGCTGATAATAATCGACCAGTGTTCGCAGTATGAAGTTGTTTCTGTTTGCAGTATAGGGCTGGTTAGTAATGATGATTTTTTTTTAAATTTTTTTGTTTTGAGATTCAATCATAATTTAAAAATTTTAAATATTGGTACTTCTAATCAATTTTAATCATGCAAATGTAGATATTAATTGTAAATTTTGTTCAACTTTAGACTAATACAACAATCATATTACTCATAAAACTATGAAAAATTTTTAAGTTGACTGCGTCGGTAATTTTTTGTATGTAAGAATTTAAATTTTATAAGTAGATTGTAAAAATAAGTGTTTAAAATTTAAAAATAATTATATGCAAATTTAGTTATGCAATTCATTCTTTCGACTGAGACGAAACTCATTTTATTCATAAGACATAAAATTATGAAATGGTTACAAATTTTCTGCGTCGATAATTTTTTGTCGCTAATAAATTAAATTTAATAATATGCTAAAAAACTAAAAAATTTCGAACCTATATGTAAACTATAAATGCGTTCAATTTAATAGGCACAATTTTATTTCTAATAGAAAGCTTTAATACACGAACAATATGAACGTAAAAATGTTCCAGATTGAACAATTTTTTAATATGTTCAAATATAATTATTAAACCTTCACATTGGATGCCTTAATATGTGATCTTTTTTAAACTGAAAAGCACGAAATAAAAAATCTTCATTCGTTCGCAGCATGAAGTTGGTTTGCAGAGATGATTTTATTTTTTCATTCCTGGTTTGTTCAATTGGTTTGCTTTATTATTTAAAGTTTAAAAACACACAAGTGTAAAAGGAAATGATGTTCAATTTATAATATACAAAAGTTTTTGGGATTAATTTTAAATCTGCAAAATTGTACAAAAAAATATAATTAATAATTGGAAACTAATGTTTTCGAAATAAATAATGCAATTGCTCAAATCTATCACAATTACAATTTTTTAGTTTCAAGCATGAGTGGAGTCTTTAACCTTTTTACTTTATTATATAAAAAGTCAGAATGATTTCAAATATTATACAATTTTTATGACTACCCTTTTCAAATCCTTCGATAAAAAATAATTAAACAATCTTGAACTGAAAATATATATCGATACATTGCAAATGGTTTTGTTTCATTTTTAAATCTTTTCAAATTGTATTGTTTGAAAATAATTATATTTTATAGTTGAAAAATAATTACAACCAATGATTAGTTAAATAATTCATTTTGAATTCGATACTAAACTATATTATTAATTAATATTAATATTATTTTATTATGATTTGATATTAACTAATATTAAACGATATTAAATTTCTAAAAATTTTCAAATTAAAAAACACATAAAATTAAAAACTGTTTTATTTTCATTGCTGAAAAATTGTACAATATCAAATTTATAGCTTTTAAAATAAAAAATTCATAGCTGAATTCCTTGAATTCTGTGAAATCCTTGATTTCTCCGAATTCCCAGAATTCCTTGAATATTCTAAATTCCTCATATTCTCTGAATTCTCTGATATCCTAGAATATTCGGATTCCTCTGAATTCTGTGAATATTCTAGATTCCTGAAATTCCAGGAATTCTCTGAACACCATGAATTCCTTTAAATCTTCTGAATTCTTTCAATTCATAGAAAAAATATAAAGTTTTCTTGAATAATGAAACGATGTCTCTCAAATTATTTTTTTTCAAGAGCTTAAATTGTGAAATTTGTAAATTGGAATCATAGTAATCTTGTTTTATGTTTATATATTAGTAATTGACAATGCAATGTTTACCGCGCGCTGTGGCGCGCGTATAATATTGCTAGTAGTTTATAAAGTTTCAATTGGACGTGTACATTTGTTTATCTACTAGAGCTTTCAAACTTAAACAGTTAAATTGTTAATGTTAAAATCTGTAAATTGTTTAATTTTGAATCAATTCGAAATCGTCTTGTAAAATCAATTATTGTTCCATTTTTAATACTCAAACTACAGTTCAATTTAAATTCAGATCTGGAAGAAGGAATGATGGGAAATTTATTATAGGAATTATATTATAATTCTGACTTATAAGAGGACATTTTCGAGAAGAATTATAATTCTGATTTGTAATAGTGAATTTTATAAAGGACTTATAATTTTGACTCGGAACGGGGGATTTTCTAAAAAAATATGATTCTGATTAGGAACAATCTGAATAATTAAATTGATTTATAAGCATTTAAACAACTTAAGAATTAGAATTCAATTTATGTATAATTATTTTTAACAATGCAAATTTGAAGCAGTAAAGTAAATCTTTCATATCATTGGCTTCTAAATTAAACTCTATGACTTTAAAACTGTTATAATTCTACTACAGAGTTTATTTACAGAGTCAAATTTGCCAAATTTCCTGGTAATGGATTTTCAAAATTTCAGATTTTCTAACAGAATTTTAATATTTTAAACTTACCATAAAGCTGAGTAATCCTGTGAGTATGGTAGATACGCTCCAAGCAGGATTCCACGTATCTGGATGAAAGTCAGATATCGAGAGACAAAGTTTAGTGTTAACTTTGAATCTACCATTCGGCGTAGTCATGTAGATACTGGG
>CAKNWU010093044.1:0-10500 GCA_932072015.1 Andricus quercustozae | reverse complement strand
TCCGCTTATTACGTCATACAATTCAGTTTAAGTAGCTGAATCTATTAAATGGTTTCAAGGAATTATCGCTTTCAGTTCCAGACTTTAGAGGCACGAAACACCCGAGGCCAAAACTTTCATCGTATAAATAAAACTGTATCGTATTTCGAAATTGTTATTGTACCCGACCACTTTCCTTATCAACTTTTTCCGCGTTAGTTAATTACTGTTGCATTAAGGATAGCAGGTTACGATTTTCATCTAATCGTAACAAAAAAAGATTGTTACCAATTTTAGTCCTTTTTTCGAGTTCTTTCCTTCAGAAGTGTTTAGGAGGGAGCAAAGTTATAAAACTTTTACAATCACATCTCATTTTACGTGATTTTTTTATAGTTGGATGCCAGCTATCAAAAAAACATGCTCGAAGAAATTGAAACTAAGTACTTAAATATAATTGTTATTTATTTATTTAAAAGGTAATCAAAGTTTTCAAACAACAAAATTAAGTCAAGTGTAAACAGAAATTAATTAAGGAATTAATGAAAGGAATGTTATTGTAAGTTCAAAAAAGATACATTATATAAATATTATACATGCATTAGGAGGACAAGCCATTTATTCATTTTACTTTTTATTACATTTTTAATACATTTCTTAAATGAAGAAATAAGCCATTAAATTTGAACAGAAATCGTTTAAACGATTACCTTTTACATTCTCATCATAATTGGAAGGTATTGTATGTATATGGAAACTGATTATCGCGGATTTCTTTGAATTTTCACATTTTGACACCCCCTGAATCCGAAAAAAAAGACAGGTTTTACGATTGTGTCTTTCTGCTTGTCTTTTCTGCGAGTTCGCTAACCAGCTATTTTTGATAAAAATTCAAAATGTTAGAGCATTTTCAAAATGATTGAGACCATTTTTTTCAAGGTTTGAAAATTCGATATACGGCTGTTCGTAGTACTCGGAAAGTCGAAAATTTTATCATTACGAATTTTTTGATAAAAAGAAAATTATCGGAGTTGCAGCATTTTTAAAATAAAAAAGAAACGAAAATGAACATTTTAATCCAAACAACGCACGATATGAAAAAAATTCAAGAAAAGCAAAATGTTATAATGAGAAATCATGAATTCCATTTTGCTCTCAACCTATGCTAGATACGAAAAAAGATAAATTAACGAAAATTGTACACTCAAACAATATCTACAAATGTGTTATTAATCACTTTTTTATGGGACACGTATTTTTTGTTTTATTCGTAAAAAAAAGCATTTAAAAAAATTGACTTAATTGAAAAACGACACAAGGTAAGAAAAAAAATAGATCAAAGTTGTTCTACCCAAAAAGCAACTACAAATTTTTTTTAAATAATTTGTAGATAGGATGAGCAGATTTTCTTTTAAGGGGGGGTAGGGTCTGCAGCGTAAAAAAACACTTTTTTTGTGCATTTTTTCAAGAAATATGATTAAGGTAAATTTACTCAGATAATTTGTATATTATGAGGCATCATTTACATTCAAAAATTCAAACATTCAGTTAATTTGTTACAAGAAAATAGCAAGAAATAAGCCAATGACAGAGCATTTCCGAAAACGCCTTTTCAAAAAGATGATTTGCGGTGCCCACTGTATCTCATCGTAGAATTAACTCAAATCAAAAAAGTAAAAATATTTAGTTAAAATACATGTTTTTCCTCCCCCCAACGATGTGTACGAGTTTTTTTTTTTCATTTTTACATTTTTGGTGGACGATTTTTGGCGATATTGAATGGCGATTTTTTACGAAAAATTCCGCCATTTTATAGCTGTCATTTTTTTTTGTTAAAAAAAAAAAAAAAAAAAGATCGTTGGGGGGAGCTATTTTATATGGAAAAAGTGTGTGCCAAATTTGAAAAGAATCGATTCAGTAGTTTTTGAATGACAGTTGGCACAGCCTTTTTAAAATGTAGTTTCGAGAAAAACGCGTTTAAAGTTTAGAACGCACGCGCTTCTTCTCTAAACTGCGTCCGAGGTGCGGGGACTTTAACGTCTATATCATCGAGAGTTAAGCTCCGAATGAATTGAAATTTTGACACAACATTCTTGAAATATTTTACTATAAGAAAATGCAAAAAAAAAATGTTCGGCAATTTACGACACAAGAGACGAAAAAAAATGAGTAAAAAAAATTGAGACATTGAAAATAAATAAATCAAATTTATGAAAAAACGACACAAGTTGCAATAAAATGTTTAATGACAAACTTGATTTTTTATAGAATGCGCACTTTTTTTAATTATAGAAACAAGACAATGAAAATGCGTATGGTTCAATACCATTGCATATTATGAATTGTAATATAAATTTATTGAAATGATACATTTTTCAGTGTGGCAAATGTTTAAAAAATGTTAAAGTAATCATGATAAATGAAATTTGTACTTTATTTTTCAATATCTGAATAAGCAATCCCAGGCTGAGATACAGAAATAAATGTAATATACATTTGATATAAAATTTTTGAATATAATGTAGAAAATTTCACATTTTGGACAAAATCGAGTGCCAAGTACCAGATGCGTGCTAGGAATGTGTTCGTTAAACCTGAAAGAGTTTTAAGAAACAAGAATTCACAATCACCGAATTACAGTTGTCGTTGCTTTGACTTTTAATTTCAAAAGTTCTGTGCACAAATGTGGGTGAAATACAAAGACCGAGTGTGAAGCGCGAGATAAATATATTATCGAGCGCGAAGCGCGAGAACCAATAGTCGCGCGCGCTATGCTCGCTCAAACTTGCGAGCGAAGCGATCCGCGCGCAATGAGAATGTTTCCGCGCAGCGGGTCGATTTTTTAATCTATGGATGCAACATGTGGTGATCAGAGGTACCAAATAAAAAGATTCACGTTCCATTTGTGAAGAGGGATTACAGAGAAAGGACTTCGTATGTCGTAAAAACTTGCATCCAAAGTTATATACCCTTCCACATTCGCATCAGACTATACCATCCGGGTACGTAAAGGAAAGGCAATAACTTTATACGAGTCGCTGAAGCGTAGATAAATGTAAAAGTTCTTTTGGGCAGACTGATTATAGTCTTTGCAGAAACGGTTCTTTTCATCTAGTTTGATTCAATTTCTTCCTTTTCAAAACTTCTAATTTACTTGTACGATCGAAAACTTAAAAAGCTTCTTGCAATCAAATCAGAGTTCGTAGATTCATTTCATTTCAAAAATTGATATGTAGTAAAGACGGAAGGTCTAAAAATAATTCTGAACTTATTGACGATAGAAGCTTTGATAAAATTTAATAAATACTAAATCCTACACAAGATATATCAGCTAAACTTTTTCTATTCACGCAACTTGTATTGGTATTGGATTTTTTCCGATTGAGGACATTGGAAATTGAAAACAAAAATTGGATTTTCCTCTTACGCGCGGTTTTTCCTTTGTGTAGAAAACTCGTAAATGGAAAGGGCGTTATGTGAAATCAGTTAATTAATATCAGGTCACGAAATGCATAACACTCATTACAAAATTTTAATTGACTTCTGCTCGGCAACATTATCCCAGTTTTCATCGTGCAAGGTTATTTTATGTTCCACCGCTGCTACAAAACATACGAACTCATTACACAGGATTGGTTATCATTACCATTAAAGTCAAATAAATACTTTTCCGCATCTAACATAATTATACTTCATTGCTATCGCGAAAAGTTACACATTAAAAAAAAATTATAATTAATACATTGTTTCTGATATTCGTTTTAAGATTCTACCGTATTCTTTATTAAAACGACAACGTAATAAACAATAAAATATTGAATCTTGCTTCCCAGTCGGAAATGTTCGATTGTCCCAATATTGGACTAAGACTTGGCAAAAAACAATCGCCAATAAAAAAACATTAATTTTTCCTAATTATCATAAATAATTGTGAATAACTTATCATTTATAATTATTATTGATTTTTAAAATATTTATTATTTAGTATATATTGTATTGGTAGCCAGTATTGGTCCAATAATGCACCAATTGTGAGTTTTGGCGGTTTCCCACTGGGTCGTTAATTAGAAATTGTATACATACGCATACATGAGTCATTGTCGTCATCAGACAGAGATAAAATTAATTAATTAGAATCTACTATAACAGGAGAGCAGTCAGGTAGTGGATTAAAATCGACATATTGTTAAAAGGGGCTGATTATAATTACGTTTTGATTAAAACCAAACAGAGTAGAGTGAGGATGCACCCTGCCTCTGAATTGGATTCTTCATTCATTTTAATGAACAGCAAATTTCATTGATGATCAAAATGTAAACGAGATGTGTAAATTTTTAATCGACTATGAATCACATCACGCGCAAATGAAAGAGGTAGTCTATCAAAGTAGTCACTGTGTCTGACCGCAGCAGTGTGTTACTACTTAAAATACGCAGCGTGCAAACCGAGCTTTCTATAGCTGGAAGCTTAAAATAACATAATTGAATGACTCTGAATCAAGTCTATGCATTTTATAGTGAGTGTTCTTTAAATATAGGTCTTTTCTTCCTATTATTCGACTGACGAAATTCTCTTGACAAACGGTGAAATTCAGAAATCATACAAGGAAGTAAATTCTTAATCAGAGAGCTACTCTTACAAAGTGTATTAAGCCGGTTACTTACTTTTTTTCGTTTTTAATTTTAATATTCTTATACTATTGTAGACTAGGAAATTTCTATAAAGATTTAAAACAAAATTTTAAACTTACGAAAAATATTGTTTAAAGGTATGGAAAGGATATTGGGCAGTACTCTTTGAATTCACTTTAAGGTAGTTGTCGTGACAAAAATCAGTTCTCTGATAAAAAAAGTTGTTATGATTTTCGAGAATAGAATCTATATTATCAGTCATGTTCAATGAAAGAGAAAAATATTTTAAACTTACGAAAAATAATTATTTAGGCAATATTTTTTGTAATTGAGTTTTTCCTACCGGCGCCTGTTTACTAATTTGAAAAAATGGTTAAATTGTAATAATTTACGTCTTATTTATCAGGATAATACATTTCCTAGAACTATACTCTTTCCAATTTAAACAAAAAGTAAATAATCTTAAAATGTAATTATTTTTTTAGCAAATTGTTTCTTGAAATTTTTTTATTGATTTCAAACATAGAAATATTTAATTTTAAAAATTGGAAACGGTTGTGTTGTAGAGAATGTTTGTCCTGTAAAAAAATCCATCATTTATTAAAATTCTACCGTTTTCCCAAAATTAGCAAAAAGTTATAGCAAGAAAAAATTAATTTGCAAAAAACATTGTAAAAATAACATTTTTTTAAGTATTACAAAATTTTCATTCAAAATAATGTTTTTTCAAATGACATCATCAATATTAGTATTTTGATTCTTGAAAGCATAGAAAACTATTTTTTTCCAGATCTGATTTTTGGAAAGACAACCATGGTTAAAGTCAATGCATGGAAAGTGTAGTTGTTACTTATTTTTTGCCACAGTTAGTAGCAGTAACATTTACTAAATAAAATATTACTTTAGTTTTTAAAGTTTCTAGTTAGAAATTGCTCATTTTTTCAGGCTTCACTTTGAAGGTATGAAAAAGACATACACCTTGTTATATTTAAAACACTTTTAATTAAGATACTTCTATTCTTCAATTTTGTAAGAATATTTGTATTTCTTCCTTACAAGTAAAAATTCATAAAAACAAGTATATCAGACATTATTTAAAAAAATTAATTTTAAATTTCAAGGTGTTCATCTGTATTCAAAAAATGTTTATATTAGAATAAATTAAAGCAGTGGGACAAAAATCTATGCATGCATCAATAAATACAATAAAATTTAAAATTACATAATATACCTACAGTGCAGGTATTGGCGGGGTTTTTACATAGTGGCAAATGCAATTTAAAATTGATATTCGCAAAATGATTTTAAGGAATGAAGTGGTTGATACTCGAGATGAAAATAAAGGGTGAAGGGTGGAAAAATCAATTTAAGCGTGCGTTAAGCCGCGTATCGGGTCCCGATGCACAATGAATCGTCCACTGAATCGGGGATCGTATTTATTGCATCTCGAAGCCACGAAATGTTGCAATTGAGCGAGACAGCTGTAGATCGATGCTGGGGCAGTAAATTAGATCAGGTGAAGAGGATTGCCTAACAACCGCACGAGAACACATCTTCACTCTCAGCTGCGAGGGTTTCCAGCTCACTCACACTTCAGGAATCCTCTCTCGATTGTGGTGGCCTCATGCCAAATATGTCTGACCACTACAAGCGCATCCTTCCACATTTCTCGTCTACTTACAAGAAGATTCTAAATTTTTAAACGAGACCTAGAAGACCGAAAATCAATTGCGTGTGGTATTCCTCTCTACCAGCGATTCCATTCCTCTCTCGTGTTTTTTTTTCTCTCTTCTCTTCTCTTCTCTTCTCTTCTCTTCTCTTTTTCCGAAAGTAATGCACCGGTTTCGGAATCACTAGGTATATCTACTTGAGCAACCTGAATATCAATAAAGATCGAGTCGGTGTGACAGTTCGCATTATGCACACCAGAACTGAAATCAGATTAGATCACCTTCTTGCCTGATTGCGAAATCGAGCATCTGAATCGCCTCCTTCAAATTATATCATCCTTCGGCAAAAGCGTACCCTTGGAGCTAGGATTTCCGTGATGAAATTATACTTAGTGCTTCATTCAAACTGTAATTTAAAAAACAAAAGCAATTTAATTTCATTATGACAAAGAGACTTTTTATTGTAATATTTCCAACACATATTGGTATCGTTTTTCAATTTTCAGCAAATTCGACACAAATATAAAATGTAGATTGCTTAATTCATGTTCATACTCTTAATGGAATAGTTAACTGGTTAGTGGTACAATAACGATTTTGTTTGCTTGCTCAAAATTTTATCAATTCACGGATGGCAATCAAGCACTTTTTGTCTTATATTTTATGTTTCTACATACCAAATTATTTGAATTATATTTATTTAAATTCCCTTATCACTGTGATCTGGCCCAACAGTGCCTTGTTTAGGATCCATGAAGGTTGGGTCTTTAATGCCGTGCAATGTAAAAACCTTTTATATTTTTGTTGGAAAGGAATTTTAGTCTCATGACAACAAGAACTTCGTATAAAAACAATCCAAATATTTTTCGGGTATACAGTTTTTTTAGTAACACATTGAAAGATGACATATTAGTAAATAAAAAAGCAATTATAGTACTGCCTGATATTTTTCACAGCTTGAACATTTTAATCAAAGTGCAGATTCATGTTAATCAGTCAGAAACAGATAACTAAGTAATGACCTTTTTGTTTTTAAAGAGATGATTTACATCAATGTGGAAATAATTACAGTAAAAAGTTATAATATTGCGAGTAGATGAATGTTGAGCACGACTCGGCTTAAGTATGTATAGAGATTCATATTTCGTGCACTTGCATATGAACCCTTTTAACTGATTTCTCTCGATTAGCACCTTACACAACGCGCATTTACTCTTCGTCAAACGATAGTTGTATAGTATAGTTTAGGGATAATGAAGCAAAGCAAATCGTGCGATGAGAGTCACGTAATATAGACAAACTTAATACATTGTCCTCTAAAACACTTCTGAGCGCCAGGAAACCAGCAAACTAGTTTTGATATGCATTGTAAAATGTTGCATATACACAACAAGATTATTATATTCCTTTCATGGTATATAAGCTAAATCACTTTACAACCTAGAATCGTATAATTCACAATTCTAATGAAGGCCGAAAATATTTGAAATTGAATGCTGCCCATGCGAAAGTCGCAGATTCTGTCACCGACGAACATTTTTTTTCGCCAATTTAAGCTGATTATAAATTTGAAAACATATTGTATATTGATTGAGAAAGCTTTGGGGCCAGTGTCCGATAGCTACGACAATTTTTAAAACTATCTTTTAGTAAGTGCAACATTTCTCAGGCACATTCAATATCAAGGAGATTCTGTTGGTTTCATGATTCCTATCATATCGAATCGGTGTCCATAGTTTAACCAAAAAATGTAGGAAGTCAGTAAACTTTTTCTTTCCATGTAGAAAAATTCATTCAAATATTTTTCAAGGAACTGTAGTATTGTTAAAACTATTAATATAATTTAACTTCCCCTTTGTGCTTCTGATCAATCTTTTTTTTAAATTTACCTGTATTTTAAAATATAATATAAATAATATAATATAAATAATATAATATAAATAATATAATATAAATAATATAGTATAAATAATATAATATAAATAATATAATATAAATAATATAATAAAAATATATAAAATATAAAGTGTCATTATATACTGCGTGAAGCTTTTAGGGGGGAGGGAGGATTCAAGTCGCACTGTCGCAGTCCTCTTACGATGGGGGAGGAGGGAGAGTTTGGATAATTTTACGTAACCGTTTTGTAAATTTAATAATTTAGAAGGAAAATAGTAAAATAATATAAGAGGGTAGGAAGCAGTAAAAAATATTTATCAGGAATACCCGTGATTAAAAAAATGTAGGTATTACTTTTGGCCATCACAGACGGGTTGAACGTTTTTAAAGTTTAAAAAATTATTATTACTATACTAATTATATTACTAAATTAAGAAATCTTTCAAATTGTAAAAGGTACGTAAAACAATATATATTAAAAAAGATAATAGTGCAATACAAAAAGAAAGAGGGAGCGAAAGAGAAAGTTTTTCTTAAAATAATTTTATTAAAATATATTATCTTTAATCAATTAATTCATAATCCTTCACGAAAGAGAATATTTCGAAAGAATATGCCTCTTTAATTAGATTTAAAAAATCGAAGTGTCTAGGCTCACCGAAAGTATTTATGCTACGCTCACCGAATTTCGGTTTACTAGCCGCCCTTTTCCACCACCCCTGGACTCACTGAAAATATTTTTTCCACGTTCAACGAATTATAGTGAACCTAGGCACGGTCTTAAACAATGCAACCCTTTTAAAAACATCTCCATGAATTTTTTTCATTATGATCATTATCTTGGAATACTCATATAACTTTGTGATAATTTTTTTGCCCCAAATCGATAATCAGTCTCTTCTTATCAACCGGATGTATAAATTGAACCTTAATTGCATAACCGATTTTGAATAGCTGCCAAGTACTTCTTAGATTATAAAGTTCGTTTCGTACATACATTAAAATATATTCCCATACTCATTCTTGAAGTAAATACAAAAACCAAACTCGTATTCCTATCTTACAAATTCAAGGACAAGAACCTTATTTTCATGCTAACAATAATATAACAATGATACTTATTGTAGAATACACACAGATAAAAAAGGATATATATATATATTGAAAATGGTGCATTACAATCACGAAAAACAATTGTAAAAAGTAGATGTGGTGAGGTGATCGAGATTTGCGGTTCAGGATAGAATCCACCATAATGGAAATGAGGCAAATTAAGGTTGGATTGTGAATGAAAGCAAGCGTGGTATAGAAATTCTGAGAACCAAATTGAAACGAGGTCCGTAATTACAAAGTGGAGACATCCCTTTGGTATATACCTCATGAAAGCGAACTTACAATAAAATTGTGATGCAAGCAGCTTAACGTATCCCTGACTTAACCATCGTCCCACATTACCTCGAGCTATATCCTGCACGAGTTTGCTTATTGCACAAATCCAACATATGGGAGAAAATTTCTTTTTGATTTTTCACAATTACATCGCTTGAGCAAATACGGGCATCGCTAAAGTTGTGATAGTTTATGCCGTTGCCGACTGACATTGCTAAATTCGTTTTATTTCAGATTCATCCGAAGAAAGGTGAAAGGACGTTCGCGCGATGCAGACGTTGCCGTTTACGTATCGCTTATACGCCTATGTCATTCTAAGTATATGCCTAAGACTCCTACTTCTCACGACAAGCCACTCATTTATCATAATTATGTCTCGAGGCGATGTTACACATTTCGCTTTTTCACGCTCAAACTTTGCCATTTCCTCAGTTGTAAATCACCCCTTTGTGCACTTTGTGTGATCCTATAACTCGGTGCATTAATGAGACGCAATGTAGTTACCAGTTACGTGCAAGCTACTCCTGATGAGATTTAATTAGATGAGATAATAATACATTCCGTGCATCGAGCATCTCCTCGATTATTTCGATCGCTACTTTTACTTAACTCTCTAAACCTGCAATAATTCAATTTTACTGATGAAACATTGGGAACTCATTTACACGTTTAATTAGTAACCTCGTTGACTCGTTCTTGATCATGCTTGACACATTTAAGCAGTAATCAAATTACTTGTTAATTTATTTAGTAAAATATAGATAAATTATAGAAGGAGGATCAGCAATGGCTATACTCATTCCCAGAATAAGCGTTATCTTGTGGAAATGTTGTGCTAGAGTTTTCATTTTTTATCTTCTGAAAAAAATATTTAATTCAAATGGTTCTTGCCTTACATTTTTTTTAAACATGTTTAAGTTTTAATTTTCACAAAAAAA
>CAKNWU010093001.1:0-11056 GCA_932072015.1 Andricus quercustozae | reverse complement strand
TTAAAAAAGAGGACTTTTTAACAAAATCTTTTAATCATCAACCAAACAGGATTGATTTTCAGCCAAACAGTTTCATTTTAGATCAAAAGCTCGATGAAAAGGATCAGTTTTCAACAAAGAAGAATAATTTTCTACTAAAAAAGACAAAATTTCAACAAAACAGGTGAATTTATAACTAGAAATGATAAATTTACAACCAAAAATGAAATTGGTGAATTTTGTATTAAAGAAATTAATTTTCAACCAAAAATGAAATAAATTTGTAACGAGAGAGATGAATCTTGAACAAAAAAATGAATTTTTTCAAAATAGTTTAATTTTGAATCAATTAGTTACATGTGTAACCAAAAGGCGATAATTAAATGTTTAACCAACTAGTAGAATTTTTAACCAAACCTGATGAATTCCAAACCAAAAATTTAATAGCAGACTTTTCAACAACAACAAAAAATTAAGTTAAAGTTATAACCAAAAGTAGTTGAAATTTTTTTATGGGTTCTATTTCAGTTCGCATTTGAACGAAAAAACGAAAAAGGGGATATTTTGTGAATACCGGAAAAAAGAATTATTCAAAAAAGAGGAAAAGATGAGAATAGGAGAAAATTTGCAAATTTCGTTAAAATTTATCATCCGAAAACGTAATAAATGTAATCGAAGTTTGTGACATTACTTTCACTGACCTCATGTTCGTAATCGATTTTTTGGTGCGACCCCCCCCCCCCCCAAATGATAACGGACGATAAATTGATCATGAACGGCCCCTTAATGTGTAAACCGTGTTAACATCCAGATGGGAATTTGTTAGAGGGGTAAATTCGCCGCGGAGATTCAAAGACTTACCTCTGAATTCCGCTAGGCGGCAGCACGTTACGGTGTAAGTAACCTGCTGTCTAGGCAACCGTTATTTTTCACTTTTCGAATTTTTTTCGTCTTAGCATCAAGGTTTTTGTTTGAATGCCCAAAAAAAGGATATTTTCAAAATTTGAGCCAAATCGTGTTATATTTAGGAGTGGGGGAAAGACAATGAAGTTTCCCATTAATTTAACATAGGAATCAGTCAGCAATTTATGGATCTAATATTTAAATGCGATTATATGTTACAAACAATTCTTGTTTCTGTATATTGTTCGTAGTTTATCATAGAATAAGTATCAATCATTAATTTTAAGTTGAATCATTGTAAGTCTTTTGGGTCCCTAAAGAAAACCCCATAAGTGACAAATTTTAATGTTACGTAGTATGGCAGTTTATTAACCCTTTTTATCAGTTTTTTTCATGAATAATTATAAATCCTTAATAAAAAAATTACTAATCATTTGTTAAATAATTTTCAATTGTTTAAACATTTCTTTATTTCAGGATAGTCGCGAAAGTAATGTTTTGTCTAGACGTAATATGGTCTTTAATCAATGATAACAATAAAATAATTTCTTTAAATAAGTTTACAAACAGGAGAAGCATTTGATGCCACCTAATTTTCGGAAGATTTCAATATTTTTAAGTACTAATTTGTTTTCTAAGAATAAATAAATAACTGACATTTAACTCTATTTGAAAAATCGCTATCTTCAAGTAACTAGTAGCAAACAATACAGAGAAACTAATTGCATTGTTCATAACAAACTATAAAAGCGACTTTCGTGATGTTAATTTTTTTTAAAGAACATGGATTTTGTTTATCTTTTGTTCAACGAATACAAATCATTAATAAGACTTGAGGTGGAAGTTAAATGAAGAAAGCAGATGCAGTTATATATGCAGATGGAACTAACGAGCCTTCCGTCTGGAGGTTTTCACAATATTTGTTTTTAAAACTTTTCAGATTCTTTAATGAGTTCAGGTTGACTTACGAGCAAACTACTATGAAAGTCTGAAAGAGACAACTAAGAAGTCTTAAAAAGCGAAACGATGTAAAATTCACAGTGACGTTAAAGACCTTATTTTATGCTAAGAAGACATGGCTCTAAGTATGGTTAAAGATTGTTACCAACAAGTAACATCAGTAAGATTATTTATTTAATATAACTCTTCAATTTCATATAATCTCTCAAACTTTTTCGCAGGCCCTTATAACGCTTCATTAAATAGAAATGTAGTCTAGAACGATACATCTTTCATATTAAGTTATGAAAAGAGGGACCATGATAGATTAAATTAGTCTATTATGATATCTGAGTTAGAATCGAGCTGGAAAATTCAGTCCATGTACTAGAAAATCATGTTAATTAGCGTCATGGGTCTCGTTTCATCTGACGAATTACATTTAAGGCTATTAATATTCATTGCATTGATTCGTTGGTAAAGGAAAACTCACGAAATCAATCACACGGTTATTAAAGTTGCCAGGAACACCATCTAGGTCGCTGGTTAGTTTTAAGTAAATTAAATATCAAGTCTTTTATATGAAAAAGATCAAACTTGGTTTTCTAATTGAATATTAAAGTGAATACAAAAAAATATAAGCAGCAAAAAATGTAATATTACATGCAAGTTGAAATAAAAAATCTGAAATATAGGAAGTAGTTATAGAAATAAAATGTATTGGCTTCATTTTGAGAGTCTCAATAACTATAAGTTATTAATCAAGGATTGAAGGAACCAATAGTAAATTAAATTATTTTGAGTCGTTTAAATTGTAGGTACCTATTCTTTTTTACTCTTTAGAATTGCTGGGAATGCTTCACAACTTTTTTAAATTTTTTCGAATTCTTTTTGGTTCCTTTTAATCTTCTAGATTTCTCCGAATTCTTTTATATATCTGAATTACTCTGAATTCACTTAATTATCTGAATTCCTTGAATTCCTCTAAATTACCTTTTCTTGCATTTTCTTGAATTCAGAACATTCAAGGAATTTCGAATATTTAAAGAATTCCAAATTTTCAAGTAATTCCGAATATTCAAGGAATCCTGACAATTCAGAATATTTAAGGATTTTAGAGAATTCAGATATTTTTAGAAAACCCAGGGAATTCCGAAATTTTCAGGAATTCAGAAAATTCTGAATATTATAGGAATTCAGGATATTCAAGCAATTTAAGATTTTAGAGCATTTAGGGAATTCGGGATTTTTAAGGAATTTAAGGATTTCAGAGCTTTAAGGAAATTCAGAGAATTCAAAGAATTTCAGGAATTCGAAATATTTAAGAAATTCAGAGAATTTCAGGAATTTCAGAAATTCAGAGAAATTTAGAAATTTCAGAAATTCAGAGAATTTCAGGAATTCAGAGAATTTTAGAAATTCAGAAAATTTGAGGAATTCAAACATGATCCGGAATTCGACAAATTTCAGGAATTCTAAGACTTTCAGAAATTCCAAGAATTTTAGAAACTCAAAATATTTAAAGAATTAAAGAAATTCAGAATCCTCAAGGATTGCAAGTTATTCTGAGATTTTCAGGAATTCTGAGATTTTTAAGAATTTAGAGAATTTAAGAAATGCACGCAATTCAAAATTTTTCAAAAATTCAAATTCGAAAATTCAGAACTTTTGAATATTCAAGGAATGTAGGAAAGTCCGATTATTCAGAGAATTCGGGATATTTATACAATTAAGAGATTTTCATGGATTTTACATTATTAAAAGAATTCAATGAATTCAAAGAATTCCATGAATGCATTAAAATCAAAGAACTCAAGAAATTCAACAAACTCAAGGAATGAAAAGAATGCAAGAAATTTAGATAATTCAAGGAATTCAGACAAATCAAAGAATTTAGCAAATTCAAGGTATTCAGAGATTTCGAGATATTTACAGAATTCAAGGAATTCACAGAATTAAGGTAATTCATAGAATTCAATGAATTCCAAGAATTCCATGAATGCAATAAAATCAAAGAACTCAAGAAATTCAACAAACTCAAGGAATTAAAAGAATTCAAGGAATTTAGAGAATTCAAGGAATTCAGACAAATCAAAGAATTTAGAAAATTCAAGGTATTCAGAGATTTCGAGATATTTACAGAATTCAAGGAATTCACAGAGTTAAGGTAAATCATAGAATTCAATAAATTTGAGGTATTCATACAATGCGAGGAATTCATAGAATTAAGGTTATTAATAGAATTCAATAAATTCCAGGAATTCATATAATTTGAGGAATTCATATAATATAAGGAATTAATAGAATTCAAGGAACTCACAAAATTTTAAAAATTCATAGAATTCAAGGGATCACAGATTTTCAGGAATGCAAGAAATTCAGAATATTTAACAATATTCAAGAAGAAGATATTCAAAAATTTTAAGGATTTAAGGATTCGAGGAAATTAGGAATTTCCAACGAATTCAAGATATTCCAGGAATAAGGAATATTCATGGAATTCAAGGATTTTAGGGAATTCAGAGAAATTAAGGATTTCAGAGAATGTAATGAACTTAGAGATTTTCAGGAATTCAGAATATTTAAGGAGTTTAGGGAATTCCAAATATTCAAGGAATTCAGAGAATTTAGAATATTCAAGGATTTTAGAGAATTCAGAGATTTTTAGAAAACTCAGGGAATTCCGAAATTTTCAGGAATTCAGGATAATCAAGCAATCTAAAGATTTTAGAGCATTTAGGGAATTCAGGATTTTTAAGGAATTCAAGGATTTCAGAGCATTAGCGAAATTCATAGAATTCACAGTATTTCAGAAATACAAAGAATTTAATGAATTCAAAGAATTTCAGGAATCCAGAGAATCTTAAGAATTCAGAGAATTTCAGAAATTCAGAATATTTGAGGGATTCAAAGATATTTCAGAATTCGAAAAATTTCAGAAATTCCAAGAATTTTGATACTCAGAATATTTAATGAATCAAAGAAACTCAGAATCTTCAAGGATTGCAAGTTATTCAAAGATTTGCAGGAGTTCCGAGATTTTCCAAAATTCAGGCAATTCAAGGAATGCACGAAATTCAGAATATTCGAGAAATTTTGAATATTCAAGGAATGTATGAAACTCCGAATATTCAGAGAATTCAGGATATTCATAGAACTAAGAGATTTTCAGGAATTTCACAGTATTAAAATAATTCATTGAATGCAAAGAATTTAAGGAACGCAAAGAGTTCAAGGAATTTAGTGAACTCAAGGAATTTAAAGAATTCAAGGAATGCAGAGATTTCGAGATATTTATAGAATTCAAAGAATTCATAGAATTAAGGAAATTCATAGAATTCAATAAATTTAAGGAATTCATATAATTCGCGGAATTCATAGAATTAAGGGAACTAATAGAATTCAATAAATTCAAGGAATTCATATAATACAAGGAATTCATATAATTCGAGGAATTCATATAATACAAGGAATTAATAGAATTCAAGGAATTCATAAAATTTAAGAAATTCCGAGAATTCAAGGGATTCACAGATTTTCAGGAATGCAGGAAATTCAGAATAATACAGTATTAGGAATTTCCAACGAATTCAAAATATTCCAGGAATAAAGAATATTCATGGAATTCAAGGATTTTAGGGAATTCAGAGAAACACTGTAAAAATAAAGTATTATTTTAGGGCTAGCTTCAGGTATTACAATAAGACTCAGAAAAACAGTATCGATGAAGTTATCCTATTCAAAAACAGGACACGAAAAAAATGATACGGTAAAAACGAGATCTCTAGTTTTCACAGAGAAATTAAGGATTTCAGAGAATGCAATGAACTTATAGTTCTTCAGGAATTCAGGATATTTCAGGAGTTTAGGGAATTCTAAATATTTAAGGAATTCAGGGAATTAACGGACTTCAAGGAGTTTGATGAGTTCAGAGAATTCAGGGAATTCCGAAGAATTAAACAGGGTACAAAGAATTAAAGGATCTCCAAAGAATTAACAGAAATTCTAAATAATGTACTAGTTTGTTTAGACGACCAACGCTGAAAAGGTATTAAATGTTATCAAATATCAACATTATATTTTATAACAAAACTATATTTATTACTCTCATATAAAATTTAAAAAAAGCGTCAATATCTTGCAAAAAAATGCGAAATCATTAAATCGGGATTGTCTATTATTCCCATGGACTGACGAAAATTGGTAAATAATATACATAAGAGGTGGAGCTAGCGGTTGCTGCATCTCCAGATGGTCATATTTAGATCTCTTTTACTGAACTGACTAATTGCCATAGCACCATTTTGTACGAAAAAAATGTAGAATCAATTTGACTACAAAATTATTCTGTTGCATCAGTTTAAACTAAATAGGTATCAGAGGTTTAATAGTGACATTTCTAAAAAAATTTCTTCCCTGTAAAATGATAATTGTATAAGAATCACCCACGTGTCAACAATTTTTTATACACAGATCTACCAATGTACGAAGTTTCATTAAAATCAGAGAGTCACACTTCCCTTTACTTACTTGCAAGTTATTTTTTCAGAAACAAACAAATTATAAAAGTTTAAACAGTAACTGAAACTTAAAAATCTATTTTCATGATAAAACACCAATTAAATGTTAAGTGGGTGTAAAATTTCTCAACATCGCCGTGACAACTAGAGACTTTACGATAAGGAATTTCGTGATAAGTATTTCTACTCCTTTCCCACTTAAGCGTCTATCATCACACAATATGGGGTAGGTATGAGTACAAAGTACATGAAAACTTAAAACCATTAAGCTCGAGTAAAATGGTTATATACAATATACATACGTATACTGATTGTAGGCACGTTTTCATATGCATGAGGCTCGCCATGATGCTAAGAGGCAAAGAAGCAAAGGCACATGTACATCTACATACACCTTGGCGTAATTTGCACCCACGCCACATGAGCAACCTGCACTTACTCTCTGGTAAAATACAGCGAGTCGTGCCCCGTATTTATCCGGCACTCGTGACGCGATAGCGTGAAACGTTGCCACGTCGAAGAGCAGTTTCTGTCGCAACGGGCCACTCTGCAAAGCGGGTGCACGCACGACCTTGTGTAGCACCTCGTGAGTACTTTGGCACTCTAGAATTAATTTCGAACCTCTCGAGTCTGTTGACAGGGTGCCATGAATCAAAATTCATCTAATGCACGTGCCCCGATTTGTGCAAGAGCGCTTACAGTTGTCAATTGGAACAAAAAATCATTTGAGTTAGTTGATGGACACAGCAAAAACTGCCTCACAGCAATAGAATATACCGGATTGTCCCACCCAATTATCGCCCAGATTGTCCGAGGGATATAACAGGGATAAAACGACTGATATTCCTCAAGGAGGAAATTGGGATATCCCGGGAACAGCCTGGGAGATAAATGGGATCGAATGGGATATCCTAGTATATCCTCCGGCTAAAAAGGAACCTAAAACGATGAATTTGTTCTAAAGAAGCCACCAGTTGGACCTTTAAAATAACTCAATTTTAATAGAGGCTTTTTCCAAATAACCTATTTCTTGATTTGCTTAAATGCTCACATCGACATTTTGTCTACACTGTTAAAAATGTTTGGAATTCTCCAACACTTCTACAGTACAAGCGTAAGCTAAAATTGCAAACACGGTATTGGAATGCCGAAATTGCAATGCATGTATTGTAAGTGACGTAAATCGTGAAGTCACCGTCGAGAATTCCAATACATGTATTGTAGCGTTTATAAGTCGAAAATTGTCCAGCCGCAAATATGAAATAGAAGTGTTACTGGGCACTGGACTTGTATTGTAAACTTCCAATACATGTGAGGTATCACCTCAATGCCAGCATTTGAAAACTGCAACATTATGTATTGTAGCGTTACCTTACATTTCGGAAATAAACTTCCAATACATTTAGTGGAAGTTTCCTACAGAAATTTTTAACAGTGTAGTTAATAACACAACTTGTTCGTTTCGATCAGTTTTTCGATTCAAGTCTATAGCCCACTTATCCAATTCTACCATTTTTGTATGCATTTGTCAAACAAAAATCCTGATTATGTTTTTCAATCCAAGCATATTCACTCTTGAATCATGCGTATTTAACGCTTGAAATGGGTATGAAATCAATTAGAAACAACGCCAAGTTATACGAAATCGTATGAATAACGTTTAAAATTTAGAAATATAATGAAATCAGTAGGAATCTTTGTATTGCGTTGAAATCACTAAGCGCAATAAACGAGTCAGTAGGACTAAAAACCAGATTAGTGGGTTTAAGAAGTGAGTCAGTTCGGTTAGGAAGCAAACCGAAGAGAATAAGGGAGATGTGAAAATAACGTCAGATGGCGTCGGGCGTTATATTTTCGTTCTTCCTGCATTATGTGCACCTAAAAAAAGAGTGTATGCATCTTATAAAAAAATGTCGTAATATTAATAATCATAACCTTGTGCTTTAAGTAGGATGAATTTAGGACAATCAATATTTTCGTTTCAGCAGTACTACATGCAAGTAAACATAATTTTTTGTTACAAAATTATTAATTGATGTTATGTTGTTTGACCAGCGAAATGTAGTAAATAATATGATGTTGATGTTTTTTGTCTACATGATCTAAAATCAATATTTTTGGAATGTTGATTATTAATTTAATAAGTTTTACAAGTTATATAAGTTTTAAAAAATATTCAAGTAAAGTTACTCTTATATTTGTGATATTCGATATTAACTTACAGGAAAGCACTTATGTGCGTGATTGCCAAAAAGCTTAAGATTGTAGACAAGTCGGTTTTCAAAAACAACAAAATTTTCAAACTACCTAAAACATATTTTTTTAAGTTACTGTAACCCAAGAGAGTATGAAAATATGAAACTAAGAGATCAAAGACTATGATTTTATGGATATGAATTATACACATTGCGTGTCAGGATATGCTACTATGATAAAACCAAGAAATTTTAACAACCTTTCAGAAATTTATGCAGAACAAATAAAAATATGGAAAAAATGACTGTAATTTTAAAGCACCGTTGTTAAATCGATTTTTAACTATTCTAAAATCTTCCTATGTATAAAATTGACAATGTTCTACGTACGAAGATTTGGATATAGTTAAAAATCGATTTATCAACGGTGCTTTAAAATTTAAGTTTCAATCAATTATTTTCGAGTTTTATGCTAAAATAGCAATGCAGCGTGAACTGACAAATACTTGTGGGACAGACTTTGGAGTGATTTTTAAAATCCTCAACTCCAAAATGTTGAACTCTACTATTAATTTTTATATTTTTCAACTCAATATAAGTGACATCTGTGAATCTCAAATATGAAAGCAATGGTGATAACATTATTCAGAAATTTTTCATATTAAAGTAGGTTGGGACAGTTGCGTGACAGCACATTGTGCGTACTTTGTTTTATAATTTCTAAATTAAATTCTTTAAAATTTGGAAACTTTGCTAAATTGTGCTTTAATATAAATACTTAACTCAGATAATTTTCTAAAAAATTTATTATTCAAAGAAAAAGTGGGGAATGCCTAGAACTTACAGTGGTCAACTTTTTGGCAATTACATATGTATATTTAATGGCCAATTAGTTAAAAAATAAACTACATTTTCAGAATTAGTGATCATCAGAAGTTCCTCGGCATTGTTCGCGGCAGTGCATACTCTACTTAAATCATAGTGTTAACATTAAGGTTGAAGTAACTATGCGGAGAGTTTGGTATTTAGAGTATTAAACAAACTGAAATCATATAAAACCCGTTTTGAATCCCGTGAAATGGTTTGGTTAAGGTTTGTCTGATTCGAGAAAACCATCACAAGTTTAAAAAAAAAAGTAAATATACAACTGAAAAATATGCATTTGATACAATAATTGTCGAATTTTCTATTTAAAAAGACGAGTTTTAAATAAAATAAGTATATTTTAAACTGACAAATATCAACTTTCTAGCAAAAATGAAATAGCTACATTTTTGATTTAAAAAATTCATTTTCAACAAAAACAACTAATTTGCAACCAAATTGTTTAAATTTTTAACCAATGGAATGAACTTTTAACTAGAATTTTTTATCTTCAATCAAAAAAATAAATTTTTAACCAAATAGTTGAATATTCAACCAAAAAGGTTATATTGTTACCAACAAAAGATAAATTTTCAACAAAAAATAAAATGACTTAATTTTAAGTTAGAGAAATAAGTTTTTAACCAATTGGAATAAATTTTCAAACAATTATTTTAATTTTTAATAGAATTTTCAACCAAAAAGGTTATATTGCTACAAACAAACATTTCAACAAAATAGATGAATTTTCAACTAAAAAAGATAAATTTTTGACAAAAATAGAATAGTTTAATTATAAGTTAAAGATATATTTTTTAAGAAAGTGAAATCAATTTTTTTTCTAATAGTTCTATTTTTAAACAAACAGATGAATTTTCAAACAAAAAGATTAAATTTTTATAGAAACATTTTCCTAAGAAAAATGGAATAGTTAAATGTTTAGTTTTCAAACAAATATTTGAATTTTTAATAAAAATTTTTAACCAAAAATGTTAATTTTCTACCAAAAGAGACCAATTTTCAACAAAATAAATGGGGTTTCAATTAAAAAAGATCAATTTTCAAAAAAAAAAGTGGAACAGTTTAATTTTTAGTTTAAGACAAAAAATTTTAAACAAATAAAATATATTTACATAAAAAGACAATTTTCGACAAAAAATTAAGTTAAATTTTTAGTTTAAAAAATTTATTTTCAATAAAAACACAAATTTTCAGTAAAAGAAAAATTAATTTCCAATTAAAAAAATAATTTTCTACAAAAAACGGATAATCTTTAACAAAATACAGAAATTTTTAAACAAATATGTAGTTGAATTTTTAACTGAAAAAGATAAATATTCGACCAAACATGGAATTGTTTAGTTTTCAGTTAAAAAAATAATTTAAAAAAATGTTAAAAAAATAGTTGAATTTTAAAAAGAAAATATTTTTCAACTACAGTGATGAATTATGAACAAAAAAATGCATTTTTAACAAAGTAGTTCCACTTAGTAGATTTGTCTTTAAGGAAAGGATAATTAGTACGCGCGTAGCGCGCACAATTTGTTCGTTATTAAAAATTTACATTTGTGAAAGAAGGTATTATTTATTTATAGAAAGTAAAATCACATAATTTATTTGTTTTTCACCTTGAAGAACATGAAAGACTATTTTTTT
>CAKNWU010092997.1:0-10135 GCA_932072015.1 Andricus quercustozae | reverse complement strand
TACTCGATCTTCATATCGAAAATTTAATAGTTTAATTTCAGTAAAAAAAAATTATTTCCGACAAAGAAAAACCAACTTTAAAAAAAAACACTTTAATTTTTAACCAGTAAGTTAAATTTATGATTAAAAAAGATAAACAATTGACCTAAAATATAATAGTTAACTTTTCAGTTGAAAAATTGTTGTTAAAAAAATAATTTTTAATCAAATTGTTAAATTTTCAACAAAGGAAATGAATTTTTAACTAAAATTATAAATATGAAAAAAGAAAAATTATTTTAACAAACTGCTTTTATCTTCAACAACAATAAAATATAGTTTTGACCAATTACTTCAACTTTCAAACAAATAGTTAGTTTGAAACTAAAAAATATCAATTTTTAGCCAGAAACGGAATAGTTAAACTTTCTGTTGAAAAAATTAATCAGTGAATATTTTTGATAACAAGAACGATTCACTTTTAACTTATGTAATGAATCTTGAATACAAACAGTTAAATTCTCTGTTAAAAAAATTAATTTTCAGAACAAAAATATACAAAAAAATAGAACTTTTCAACCAACAAAAGTGGTATTTACAAGCAGAAAAGATTTGTTGTTCAAGAATGTAAAAATATTTTCATCAAATGGTTATATGGAAGTTTACATAAAAAAAATGTACAAAATAGTTGAATTTCCATCAAGGAAAGGTAATTTACAACGAAAAATAGTTAAATTTTCTTATTTAAAGGGTATTTTAATGCCTTTCAAATATATGTGAGCTAAGAAAACTAGAGATTATGTTTTGAAAATGAAGTTAATTTTTCACTGCACACTTTTGATTTCGGAAAACACACATTTTAAATCAAATTGATATCATCATAATATAAATAAATATATATTATTAGAGAATTAAATATTGTAATTTATTACTCAATAGCATTCTTAAAATATTTTTCACTTTCCAGGCCTATTATTTGAAACTTATGGAACTTTGAAAAATTTCCAAAGTTTCACGAAACCTTGCAAAACTGCAACTTAAAAAATAAGTAACCAAAGTTTCAAAAAGCTCGATAATATTAATGTCTGTTTTGTGTAATTCTAGCGTGAAATCCACGTGTGACAAAAGACTGGCTGGGACATCGACTAAAGACTCAAATCGTTGAGATAATCATACATTGACTTTTTATTATTATATCTAATCGCAATTTATTTAGAACATTTTCATCCCACTTTGGATTACAAGCAATATTATAATTCAGTTTAAAATTTAAAAAAAGTTAAATTATAGGTTTGGAAGTTTGCGTTTCACTGGTGTTCATCTTTGTATATATTATAATCTAGCAATATAGGGCGTCCGCGACCTACTGGAATTTCAATAATTTCTTCTGATGTCAATGGCTTAAGAAGTTCAGTTCGCATGTTTATTTTCGCCCGGCATCTATTACCTCTAAAATACATATACAATCCAGAAAAAGCCTCAGTAGGTTCCAATATTGCAAAGACGTCTCCATCGGATGTAAATATAGCAATTTGTTCATTTCGTGGCACAGGAAGAAGTTGATTCTGTGGTGTTTTTAATTTAGCTAATGTATTTCGAGGAAAAGTGTATCTTCCAAATTGGAATATCCGGATATTCGTATTTCGTTGCTGATTCATGTAGGAAGTAAGCCGAACAAATTCCATTTCAGCAAGATCATATCCATGTCCGTCATTGGAAGGCAGCCTGGTAGGTGGAACAATTATCGGAGGAGACCTGTGTCTGGAACTCCCAGCAGAAAGAGACCTGGATCTGGAATTCCCAGCAGAAGGAGACCTGGATCTGGACCTTTCAGGAGGGGGAGACTTGGGAGGAGATCGATTTAGGTCAATGGGTGTCCTATTAGGTAAAGACTCGAAACTCACCTCTGCAACAAGAAATCGATTATTTTTTATTTATTTTGTGAGGAAAGCCTGAATGCTATTTGGAAAAATTTGATCAAATTTCCAAACCAGTCACATATACAGAATAGAATTTGTTTCGTTGAATATGTAAGATTTCGAAGGTCTGTCCAGTAAAACGTTTCGCAATAATTCAAATTGACCCCACATTCTATAACGCGCCGTCCAAAAACTACGCTTGGTAACATTGAGTGGAAGAGGGTCATATGAAGTAACGTTACAATCTTGGATAATGTTTCGAACGTTTCCTGATGATAAATTTCAACAAATTAAAAATTTTTCTAAAATATGGACATACAACGTTATAATTAAATAATGGTACAGCTCTATCTTGATCTTGTTTTTGCAAGAAAGTGCGGCACCCAAGCGTCAGCGATTTTCTCAAAACCACGTTTTTGAAATTGACGGACACGATAACTCAAAACCTATCAAACCAATTGACTTGCTCTTGTGAATCAAACCAGTTAATAAGTGTCAGTCTTCGATGAACCACTTCAACATCCAGAAAAATTTTATGTGTCTGATTTTTTTCTTAGTGTGCTTCACCGCTAGTAGCTACAAGAACTGATCTCTCTAAATCTATTTGGTTTTTCGGTATCAGAACATTTTTTTTGAGGTTTATTATGCCCTTTGTTTTTAAGAAGCAAACTTCTTATAAAGCCAATGTGTGTGGCTCTGTGAAACTAATTAAAACATTTTTGTGAGTCTAGAAAATCCATAGTTGCCTCGTTATTAACATTATCCCACAAAATCACTCTCATTTTCAGTGCTCTACTCCAGGAGACCACCTTAATTATTTTGCCAAAAATGCAACTATTTTTTTAAAAAGTAATCTCATTTTGGTACAGCTCCAACAACTTCTTTGAAATTAAAAGTTCCTTGATAACGATTTTTCTTTTTGAAAATGAATCATTTTAGCTGAAAATTTATCTATTTTAATGAACAGTCGTTTCACTTTGTATTGGAAATTAATGTTTCTATCTAAAAATTTAACTGGCTGAAAATTGTTCCTTTTTAGGTAAAAATGTAACTAAAAATGTAACTATTCCGGTTTTTGAATCATTGATATTTCAAAATCAAAATTGATCTTTTACATGTGAAAATTAATCCAATAATTTGAAAATTGAATTATTTGGTTAAAACTACATCCTTTTGATTTAGCAATACAGTTTAATTTTCAAGATAAAAAGAAGAATTGTTCAGAAAACCATTGCATTTTTATTCCACATGGCCAGATCTTTTATCCAAAAAGACAAATGTTCAACAACACAGTTATTTTTTGAAAAAATGAATTACATTTCAACCTCGTAGTTGCATTCTGTACAGATTAATTACATTTAAAAAAAAAATACCTGAAAAAAAGGAGAGATTTTACAGTAAAAAGAAAAAATAATTGAAAAAAATTCTTGAATTTTCAAACCAAAAAGGCGGATTTTCTATAAAGCTGTTGAATTTTCAAGCCGAAAATATCAACTTTCTACAAAAGAGATCATTTTCAAATAGTTACATTTAAATTAAACAATGATCAAATTCGAAATACAAATTAAATATTTAAATTTACAGTTGGAGGAATTTACTTTCAACGGAAAAACAATAAACGAATTTTTGCCAAAATAGTTTAAATATTACCAAAGAGATAGATTTTCAAGTAATAATCAAAATCATTGAAATTGTGACTAAAAACAACTAATTTCCAAGCAACATTACAATTGTTTAATTTTAAGTATAAGAAAATTAGCTTTTAACAAAAAAAAAAAAAAATTAACCAAATAGTTCAACTTTTAATCAAAATAGATCAATTTGGCACAAAAAATATAATATAATAGTAGACTTTCTTCTGAAAGAGAATAAAATTTCAATGAAAATAAGTTAGACTTTATTATTGGGTTCAACTAATTCAGTTTGCATTTAAGCGCTTTGACAAAAGTGTTAATATATTACTTTCACTCTACAGTAGTAAAATATCAAAAAAGAAGATTTCCTAAAGATTTCATCAAAAATTTCTAAAAAGTGTTTGAATTACGGCAAGTTTGAGTTAAAGAAAAGAAAACTTTCTTCTAGTAGGATCAACAGTAGCAATTTCTAAACGGAAACGTTCAACGAAAAATATTTGATTTTTGTCATTAAGTCTTGTTAATTCAGTTCACATTTAGCCCAAAAAAAAAAAAAACGAGAAAAGGGGAAAAGTATTCGTTTCCTAAAGAGAGAGTGCGAAGTCAGTATTTAGATGCTTCACTTGTGAAATATAATCACTAATTTTAATTTTTTCAAGTATTTCAAGCAATGGTTATTCCCATTTTTTTTTCCTTTTTGCTTCTAACATATGTTGTTTTAAAAAGGGCATTGATTGCTTATTTTTAATGTTAGCTTTACATTTTCAAATATTTTAATTGATGGAATTTTCATGTTTACATTAGGACTTATATTATGTTTAGTATTCTTACCACAAAAAAGCAGAAAAACGGCGATTGTAATGATCAGCATGCTGTAGCCGATTTTCATATTTTTAGGAAGATTTCGTAAACGATGAGTGAGAAAGACTTAACATATTCAATGCTATATGTACTAGTCGCTATCAGTTGCCATCAGCTACAAAACCTCCAGATTTATGATAATTTTCAATGTGTGGAGACTACGGGGAAAAATCATCACGATATCTTTCAAGGTTGATCAAACTGTTAAATTCGTTAGCAGCATTTGATAAACCTTTTGCGCTGTTCTTCTATGTAAGTGGTCCCAATTAAAAGATTAATTTATTCATATCGCCCGGCAATCTGCTAGAATCCACGAAATAATTAATGATTTTTTATAATGATCTTAGGATGTTCCGCAAGCCCCATGAAGTTTAACAGGTATTTCATATCAAGCCCAGATTAATTTCGACAACATTTTTGAAAATATCATAAATATTGCTCAATTGTGTCATCGCGAAACTCGCGCTTCGCGCTCGATAATGAGGTTATAGAGACTGTTCTCTTTAAAGCAAAATCCGCAAGACCACGTTCTCATCGCATGTCTTGTGAGAAATAAGATCCTCAGAAAATTTTAAGATATAATTCAAGAAAATGTTTGTTATTATACATTCTGTTTCACCTTGTGTCTTTTTGTCAAAAATTTAATTGGCTTTTTTGCCAATTGTTTGTTTGAAACGAAAACTAGGGGTCTTATCGAAAAATAAATTCTAATGAAATTTTCGACCTTTCTTTGGTACACAAGTTTTGTCTATTCATTTTGTTTTCTTCGTATCCTGTGCTACGTACTTCTTAATTTTAATAAACTTACTTCTTAATTTTAATAATATTTTTTATGATTAAAACTAAAAATTGTTCCAGCGAGGAATCCACCTTATTTAAAAGATTAATTGACACATCTTCTGAAGATTGAAGCCTTGAGATCCATATTATATTGACTTTTTATTACTACTTCTAATTACAAGTTACTCATATCAGTTTGATTCTACTTTAGATTACAAACAATATCATATTTTATTTTCTTAAGATGTTTGGTATTGATAAGTAGAGATGTTATTTTTAATTAATCAATACTGTTGATCACTGGTCCACATTTTTATTGAAAAGTAACTAGCTTCGAGGTCTCACAGTTTAGTTTTTAACGTTTCGACCGTTCGCTAACGTTCTTCATCAGAAAAATAGTAAAGAAGACTACATTTGACCTTTATTTTCCAAGAATGTGGTGTCGTGTGTATTGTTAAAAAATGTTCCATCAAGTGAAGAAAGAGCAGAATTTATTTTAAAATAATTTCAGAAGATACATATGACATATTCAGGTTTGATTAATCATTTTGAATCCGTCTTCAGGTTGGAAATAATTAGTTTTTTATTTTAAAAACACAACAGATGATTCAAACAAAATTGAATTAGTAATAATAATAATAGATCTTTATCATGTTCGACGAAATATGTAAATTAGCTTACAGAGATAGACGTGTAGACACGACTTGTTCTACCAGGTATATTTGATATTTCATTAGAACTACGCGTTCGCTACCCACTAGAATTTCTTTGGTTTCTCGTGCGCTCAATGGTAAAACAAGTTTGGTTCCCATGTTAATTTTTGCCCTATGTCTATTGCTTTTATGAAACATATACAATCCAGAAAAACCCCTATTAGTATCCAATATTGCATAGGCTTCACCATTGGAAAATAGGACAATTTGTTCATTGAGTGGCACAGGCACCAATTTATTCTCAATTGGTTCTCTCAATTTAGCTATGGTATTGTCAGGAAAAGTAAATCTTCCAAATTGGAATATTCGTTCATCATTCATGTGGCAAGTAAGCCGAATCAAGTCCATTTTTTCAAGGTCATATCCATATCTATCGTTAGAAGGCAGTCTGGTAGGTGGAACAATGATCCTATCAGCAGGATACGCGGCAACAGGATTCTCGGCAGGAGGAGACCTGGACCTGGGAGACCTGGACCTGGGAGACCTGGATCTGGAACTCTCAGGAGGAGGAGAGCCACGAGGAGGAAGATTCAGGTCAATAAGTTTCCTATTAGGTGAGGACTGGGAACTTGAATCTACAACAAGAAATATAGGATTAATGTTTTCTAAAATCCGCGAGGAAAGACGGAATGTGACTTTAAAAATTAGTCCGAATTTCAGAATCAGCCACATGAACGTCCATTTTACCAGCCCGAACCTGTATGAAAACAATGCTTTCCTTTTTTTTTTTAAATGTGTCCGTTTTTTGTTTAAAATTGACTTTCAACAGAAAAAAGAAAAAACGAAGGTTCACCAAAATAGTTTGAATTTCTACCGATGATATGGATCTTAAGCTAATCAAATGTATATTCTACAAAGAAGTTTAACTAGAAGATGTTATTATTTGTTGGTATCGATACTTTACTTCTGAAATATAATTACTAATTTTCTTGTTTTCAGGTACATCAAACTTTTTCAAAACTTTTGATTGCTGGAATATGTTATATTTCATAATTACATTAGGTTTTATATTATGTTGAGTACTCTTACCAGAAGAAAGCAGAAAAACCGCGATTTTGAGGATCAGGATGCTGATACAGATATTCATCTTTTTAGGAAGATTTCGTAAACTATGAGTGAGAAAGATTGAACATATCTACTGCTATATATGTATGCTAGTCACTATTGGTCATTATTAGCGACAAAACCGACAGAATCATGAAAAATTTTAATTGTGGAGACTACGCGGAACCAGCATTCCGATATCTTTTATATTAAACAAACTGTTATAAACTTGAACAACATTTGATAGACCTTGTACGCTGTTCTTCTGTTAACAAAATATGTAAGTTCTTATCGAATGTAAAAAGTTTTATCAGTACAATCGAAATACCAAGAAAAATTCTGGAATTGTAATAATTGTTATCACTTTCAATATATGTGGTCCTAATTTTTTTTTTTAATTTTTATGTATATCGCTAGCAAAATTGAATTTCTTATTTTTAGTAATAATTTTGACGATTAAAACTAAAAATGTGCGTCTTGTCAAAGAAGTAAGACCAGACAAATTTGTTCGTCTTTTTTAGGTAAACAATTTTGCCTCTTAACATTTCCTCATATCTCGTACATTTTTCTTGAAAAATTGAATTTTTTATTTTTTTAAAAGCATTTTCGATGGATAAAATCAGAACCGTTTGTCAAAAATTGCTGGTTAACGAACTCGTCTTTTTCTTTCAGGTCTTAAAAAAGTGTGCCAAAGCTAAATCCAATCTGATAATTTTTTTAGTGTAATTGTGTACTAGTACCAATACAGACAGACACCTTCGTACAAATCATTTTTTCTGACTCAGGGCATCTTAATACGAGCAGATTTAATAAACCCCGACGAATTTAAATTTTGAATAAAATTAATACGTTCTCATTAGGATACCAATGTAAAAAAAATGTTTTCTAAAAAGCGGGTTTGTCGAGTTTACTTTGAAAAAGGCAAAAGCTGCAACTTTTGATTAATAGGAAAGAAGATTTGCACTTAAATTTATATGAAAACATCTGATTTTTATATTAAAATTAAAATCTTGTGAACCAGGAAGATTAATCTTAGACCAAAAACGATGAATTGAAACAAAATCCATAAGTTTCCAACCGGGTATTTGTAATTTCCATCAAAAAGGTTGAAGTGCAGAAAGTAAATTTTTATTTTTAAAAACGAGTTTTAAGCAAACCATTTTTTCCAAGAATTAAAAAAAAATTGCATAATAAAATATTTTTGTTTTTGTTTTGTTAGTAGTTTAATTTTTAACCACAGAGTTGAATTTTTAACTGAAAATGATAAATAATTAAACTAAGACAGAATAGTTAATTTTTCAATTAATAAAATTAATGTTTAATAAATTAATTTTTAGCAAATTAGTTCAGTCTTCAACAACAACAAAATTAAGTTTTGCCCAATTTGTTCAAGTTTAAACTAAGAAGTTCCTTATTAACTAGAAGATATCAGTTTTCTACGAACAATGGAATAGTTAAACATTTAGTTGAAGAAAATTAATTTAAAAAAAAAAAAACTAAATAATATGACTTTGTCAAAAATCTTTTTCGGAATTTTACAGTTTCAATAGAGTCTCTGATATTTGGGTTCCTTCAAAATATCGATTCGAATGTTTGCATAGGGATTTTCACTTCTTATATATAGGGGTGGTTTTTGAAAAAGAAATTTTAAAGAATTTGAGAAACCAGAAAAAACTCGATAATACTTTCTACTTTTTTCAGGATTAAGTTTTAACGAAGAAGGTTGTTTTTTGTACATAGGGGATGGTTTTATTAATTTTGTGTGCATTCAAGAGCCCAAAAATAGCCAAAAATTCTGGTGCACTGTGTTCTTTCTTAGTTTGAGTTTTTACATAGGGGGTAATGTAATTTTTTTAGTAGGGATGGTTTTTGGAAATTGGTTGTTGGTACGTTCGAGAACCCAAAAAGCCCAAAATTCTGTAGAGATGAAAAAGATGGAAAATAAAAGTATTTGTCAGTTTTTTTTATTGACATTCATTTTCAGGAAACAGAATAATAAACTGGAAGCCTTGGATTTATCCAGTGTACGTAAGCTTAAATTATTTTAAGCACAGCAATTCAATTTACAAAAATATGAAGAAATATCCACGAAAGAGAAATTTGTACCTACATAACTTTGCATATTATAACGTTTTTAGTCTTTTCGTAAAGTCATAATATACACATGATTCTGCTTTACAAATCCTAAATGCATGCGAAAAATTGACTCTGACTGAAAAAGCATTAGTTTAGAAAACTAGAGATGCTTCGAAAATGAAGTTAATTTTTTATTGCACACTTTGTTATTTCGAAACACATACATTTTAAATCCGGATCGATATATTAATATTAATACAAAGTAACATATTTTTATATGATGCTTAATAACACTTTTTCATTTTAAATGTCCAACGCCTAATATTTGAAACTAATGAGAACCTTGACAAATTTCCAAAGTTTCATAAAAACTTACAACGTTGCAAGTAAAACAATAATTGTATGTATATGTATATTCAGTGAATTGTAGTATTTCCTTACTGCAAATTTTCTTTGACCGTTTTTTTTAAATAACGTAGTTATTCATCATGAATAAATTACTTTGGTCATACGGTCACATACAAAGGCAAAGGATTCAGATGTTGAAGAATCATAATTTATTTGTCATATCTAGTACCGACGTACGTTTCGACCTTATTGCAGGTCTTCTTCACAGGTAATTATCATCTAAGTCAAAAATTATTACAATTATAAATTTTAATTTAAAATACATTTTTTTTGTTTTTCTTGATTGATCCTTAAAAGGTTTACTTATATTTGAAAACATTTTTCGTTTTTACCTGTAGTGATGTTGCTAAATGCATAAAATATTTCAATTCTATTGGTTGTACTATGGTCATTTTGGAGTAAAATTTTTTTGTTTATCACATTGCGGTTAAAATTTAGTCTTCATTTAAATATAACATAATCTGTCATATGTTTTTATACATAGATGTCATTTAGATTGAAACTGAAACCTCAACAATATTAAGAGGCTTCAATATTATATAATAACTACATTTTTACTAATACACTAAGTTTTATGTTTCGGACGGACAAATATAGACTATCAAATAAAATAGAGATCAAGCTAGTTTTCATTGAGTAATTTAAAAGGCTGATATTAAATGATCATCCCAAATGAAAAGTGCGCCAAAATTTAAATTTTATAATTATTTATTTATTTTTC
>CAKNWU010092992.1:0-10777 GCA_932072015.1 Andricus quercustozae | reverse complement strand
TTTTTTTTTATGTTTGTATTTATTGGACCGTAAGACCGAAGAAAGAAAAGCTTTTAAGCTCTTAATTTTGAAATTATATCAAAGGTCGAAGAAAAAGGAGAAACAACTTGGAATCTCGCTCCAAAAAGTTGGTTTAGATAATTATATCAATAAATATCATTTGAAAACTCGAAATGACAATCTCACAATTGGTCAATTCATATTGCAAAAACATATATGTATGGACAAAGATTTAATATAATGTTTGGTCTATTAAGCAAGTAGGAATGAAGACGTAGTAAGAGCAAATCGTGATTGGCTAATTGCTCCATAGAGATATGGTAATCAATCGTGTCAAAGGCCTTTGAGAGGATCATGTAGATAAGGTCCACCTGACTGTATTTTTTTAGAATTTTAGATCATGAATGTGTTGTGTAAATGCTAGTTTTATAGTCGTTGTTCTCCCAGGATTAAACCACGTTGATACGTGGACATCGAGGAAATGATAGAATTAAAAATCATGTAATATAGACACTCTATGATTTAGGCACTTATCATACCTGTTGGTCGGTTCTGCAATTTCGTTTTTCGAAGTTGCAGAACAAAGGGGGAAAAACATGATTTACCAGCGAAGGCGTTTAACCCATTTAAAACCTATTGTGACAATTATGGTGGCACTGAAAAATGAAATCACACGAAATACGAAGTTGGCTTAGCAGTTCCAACAACAACTGTGGAGATGGCGCCACTGTATCACTATACTATCCTCCTTACAGACATCGACCTTCAAGGTTATGTGACGAGTGGGTCAAGTGACTGGCTTCCTACCTTACCAACACTTTTTCTATGTGTAAACTTATCTACACACGAATAGCCACATCGAGTTGAAAATTTGGGATAATAAATAAGAAGCACTAAGAAACGCGGCTCTGGTCCTAAATTTTTATCATGATGACAAAAGTTTTTTTTGTAAATAATTCTTTTTTTGCTTTTTTCATAATTATAAAAATTTAGGACCAGAGCTGCGTTGCTTACTGCTTCTTATTTATTATCCAAATTTTTCAACTCGATGTGGCTATTCGTGTGAAAATAAGTTTACACATAGAAAAAGTGTCGGTAAGGTAGGAAGCCGGTCACGTGACCCACTCGTCACATGGCCTTAAAGAAACATAGTCTCACAACGACACGATATTCGCACACTAACGTGAATACAACTAATATTCATTCGATGACGTCATTTTTCTAATTCCTTAGGAGTAGAAGCTACTTTCAACTCACACCACACGAAAAACGAGATTGCGGGCCCGTTTCACAGCCATTAAAAAGGGCCGAAATCATAGGGGTGTTATAAAAAGTTATTTATGAATGAGGCATCCCCTTTTTCGAAAACGGGACAAACCCTTGTCTGCTTTATAACATCATTTTCTTTAATTCTCAACTCATTCCCAACTAACTGATGGGTTTGTAGGGAATGAACATATAAGAGCATCACGTATAGACACTATCGAAGTTGTCTGCAAATAAGTTTACAATATCAGTGGGTATATTTATTTATTTTATAATTGCATTTAAAGTTTTCTTTATGAGGACACAAATCACGTTTACTTAGTAAGAAAACAAAATGCTTACAAAGATTGCAACAAGGTTACTATGCTTACTATACAACTAATTACATTTTTTGTAATTTATGAAACTTGCTGAATAAACATGTATCGTATTGGCGAAGATTCAAATTTATAACTTTGTGATTGTTTTTTAATTTTCATTACTGAGTATTTCATTTCAAGTAGTGTACCTTCTACAATAGTAGATTTTTCAAATCCATTATTACCTATGTATTATATAATTTTAGACCGAGATAATGGTGGGTATAAAGTAATTCAGCATTTCACGTAATACATTTTTTAATTTAAGTCATTCAGCTTCACATATGTTGAAAAGTACTTTTTTGAGACATGAAGTATATAGAATTGGCAGCTTCGATGATGACTTACTGTGCAATCCTAAAAGAAAGGTATTAAGGCTTTAGAAAATATTCTTTGCTTGTAAGTCAGTCGGTGGCAGGAAGCAGAACTTATAATTACTTCAATGGATTTCGCGCCATACTTAAGGACCCTGGCAAGAAACTAGCGAGAGCGAGAGTGAGAGAGAGAGCGAGAGAAATTCCTTGACTTTCAGTTTGAGGCGGCAAGATAAATAGCAATGCTCTACTGTAAGAAGGCTCCGCAGAATTCTTACTAACTGCACGCAACACTCATTGCAGCATCGTCAAATGTCAGGTAAATGCCAATTTTCGGATGATTGAACATTTCTAAAAGTACTTCAAATTGGGATTCATATTTTATTCTCAAAGAATAAATAGAGTAACACAGAAAAAACTCAAGCTTTTTTCACAATAAAATTGAATAAATACGCTGCAAACAGTTGACAATCATGTCGAATACTAAATTGATAATTACAACAGCATTGACAACTCTTAATGTAGTTTTTAACTGTCTCCAGCGTTTTTATCCAATTTTAAGATAAACTAACGGTTGGAGTTTTACTGTGAACTTAAAAATCTTCAGGTAACTTCAATTTAATGAAATATCAATTCAATATTAATTTTATTTTAGTTACTATATTAAACAATATTTAATTTTATTAGTCACAAGTTTATATACTCGACTGCAAACATAAAGCAGAAGCAAAAAATATGTATTATTTAGAATAAATACTAACAAGTAGTTAAAATTACTGATTAATATCAGTTAATGTTAAAAGGTTCTGTAAATTAGGCGTAATTGATTGGTACAGTGGAATATATTAGATTACGCAACTATAACTCGATGTAATTTTAAAACATGAAAATGACCGAAAAATAAATTCCGAGCTTCGACATTATATTACATAGTGAAAATTACTATCCAGATAGAAATTTTTGACCCGTATTGTTACTCAGCATAAAATAGGAAGTAATAATACTTTTTAATTATGAATTTCGAAAATAAATAATGAGCTAATTATGCACAATGATTTACTATTATTGTACATATTATCTAGTTTTTAATTATTTTCTTACAATTTGTTTCTCTCCATAAATTGTTCTTTTTCGATAGTCATTATATTTTCATACAAACACTTGTAATAAGTGCCGCATATGTGTTCTCATAATAAGTTCTTATATATTCAACAACATAATAAGTTCCTATAAGCATGTATAATCAGTTCGTCGACCTGTTGACTATGGTGTAATAGACTTTTGCTTACAATGTGTGTTTTAGGTCTTTGAACGAAGGTATTGCACATCACAGTAATAGCAACTGTCGAAGATAAGCGAGCAATAAATGTCAGTCAACAGGATGTCACTAGGCGATAGCTGATGTGATCGCCTACGTAAATATAAATTATGTATTGATGGACGCGTTGATATACCTTTATTAATCCACTCCAGGCTAAGAACTCTCTCATGGAAGAAATGCAATTGATCTCGAGTTAAACCTTAAAGGATATCAAAAGATATTCTGATTCTGTTTACAAATTACAACGGTATTTGTCACGTGCATTAATAATACTTCTCAAGACGTCTACGTAAAGTTTGAATCATCGGCATCGAAGCAGTTCATAAATTAGTCTATCACCCACAAAATGTTGATAATTAACGCAAATTCATTATATCAATTTGACAATCTGAATAAAGTAATATCCTCACACGGGAGATTCTGTCCATTTTTATCAGGGAGAACAGAAAAACAATGGAAATCATTCAAATGTTTTAGAATATTCTTTAAAGGTCTTGAGTATTTTGGAATTTTCTGAATTGTAGTAAAATATTCTGCAATTTTTATCTGAATATTCTGTCAGGTATAATCCAGTATAGTAATGCAATAAAATGATTTGAAATGTTGTTGACTTTTGGAGAATATTCTAAGATATTCTGGAATGTTTTAGAATTTTTTAGTATATTCCGAATCTTCTCAGTTATGCTTGTATGTTTTAGAATATTCCAGAATGTTCTAGACTATCAGAACATTATACAGTGATTTCGTAGAATGCGAAATATTCTGGAATATTGTGTACCGATATTTCGGTATCTTAGTGAATTGAATTGCATTTATAATATTTATTTCTAGGATTCTTTAAACATTGTTATATTATTCATTTTGAATTGTTCCTTACTTTCACAGACTATCTCTCTCTGGACATCACGTCACCTTATAGCTGGTGGAAGGGCTTATGCGTCTTATCGTACTAGAGCCTTGGAAAATGTGAACCAGATGGACTGCACTGAGCGCACCGCGAGGTGCGACTGCTATGGGGAACTGATGGACTCTAGTTTGCGGAACCTAAACTAAAGAGCGATCCTTTAAGGGGATAATAGCGAAGTGCCCTGGAATATCGAGGGCGCCAGTCCTCATGCTCCCCAGCGATAGTGTTATCGCCGTGTGTGCTGAATAATGCCAGTGTTGACACCCCGACGTGCCCCCCTCAATCGAGGCGGCCACATAGAGTCACAAAGGAGTTGTCTTAACAGGGACTTTGGGATACCAGGTCGAATCCCTTAGTATGTAGATTGTAGACCCTCCACTTGCATGCAGGTCTCTGCAGGAGGTGTTCTTTATTTTCCTAGCTACTCGTGGGAACAAAATGGCTGACACAAACAAAATTACGAGGGCTCTGAACCGGGACCCTCTTCTAACCTACCCCCAAAGAGGGGACAGCTCCTCACGGGCCATGCTACCAAAAGCGGTAAAGATATAGTAACACCGATAATAAATTCCAAGTTTCCGCAGATTTTAAACAGCAGCAGCTAAGATTCCTCACGAGGGGCCTTGGATGTCGCAGCATCATCTGGAGCAACTTCTTCAGCTCGGTTTACAGGAAGGCAAATGGTAACCCGCTCATTCAATGGGAAATAGGGTACACAGACGGCGGAGGTCCTGGCCGTCCTTCGTTGCGCTGAGACATTAATAAAGGAAAAGGCTGCTGGTAGGTAGATTACAATCTGCTTGGACAGCCGAGCGACATTAACTGCAGTTGGAAAACCAGACATAACATCAGAGCTGCTTTGAGAATGCAAGAAGGCATTAAACCAACTTGCAGGAAAGAAAAATGTGACCCTCATATGGGTTCCTGGCCACACAGGGCTTAAGGGCAACAAAAAAGCGGACAAGCTGGCGAAATAGCGGCGCAGCAAGTAAGTACATAGGACCGGAACCGGTACTGAGATTAGCGCCCTGCTTCATCCAGACAAAGCACCGGAAATACTGGGAACAAATCCAGGGTTCCCGACAGGCGAAGGCCATCCTGGGCTATACGTACAGAATGGAGAGAGTTAGGGAAATCCTTAGATTACCCAAGAAAGACCTAAGGACAGTGTTTCAGATGATCACAGGGCACAAGCAACTGAACTGTCACATGCAAAAAATTAAGATACAACCCCAGGACTGAGTGCAGGAAATGCGACAGGGATGATGAAACATCCCTGAATGTCTTATGCCACTGCCCGGCATTAGCTAGGATAAGAAAGTGAACCCTTGAGGCCCACTTCATGGAACCCTGGAAATTATAACGTTATCAGTGGTTGACGTGAGAAGCTTCACCAAGAAGACTGGAATTAACTACTGAGAGCGAATAGTTAAGGATGTGGCACAATAGGCCATCGGTGCTCCCCGCCCACCTATAAACTAAACTACACTTCACAGACTATATTCTGGAATGCTCTAGAATGTTCTTGAATGCTCATATAATGTTTCAGAAGATGAGAATATGTTTTATGGGCTATGTGCACTAGGATGGTTCAGAAAATTGAATTTTGAATAGAAAGCATCCCACCCCTCTCCACATTTTGTGATGTTTCCGGAAAAAAAATCACTCCAAGTTTGAGCCAAATCGGTTAATATTAAGACGTGACGCAAAGGCCCGCAAAATCCTATAAGATTAAAATAGGGAAATTTTTTATTTCGAAAGAATGAGTCACGTTCCCGGGTTAAAACTTAGCTTTCAGGAGATTATTAGAATTCGTTGAGAAGTCTCCAGCGAATAATTTCCGATAATTTATAGTGAATTTCATCGCCCCCACCCCCTTCCCCTACCCTATAAAGCCCCAAAAATGTTCCAAAAAACGGAAATTCACACACATTAGCTCGATTTGTATCTTTTTTTGCGATACGTTATTTTTATTTGACAAGTGAAATGTTTATAGGCATTTTTTATCAATTTTCCTTTGTTAAAGTAATTATTTTTTTCTACTAAATCGTTGAGAAAAACTTTTTTAAATTTTAATTGGACAATTAGTCATTGATAGAAAAACTGATCTTTGAAGAATTTACCAATTGTTTGAACGATTATTTATTATTTACTTGTAACTTTCTTTTAATGAGAGGTAATAAAATCGAGTTTTTTTAGATAAGTTAACTTTGTCGTTTATCTTTTAATATCTACGTCATTCAGATATTAATATAAAATTATGTAAAAAATTCGTATTTGTTTAAACATATTTTTTTAAATATTTTGTTCTAAAACAAATTTTTTTAATTTATCATTTTCTGTAAGTAATGCACTAATTTTTCATTTTTAAGAGCAACATTTTTTTTAACCCTTTTCGAATTGTTTAAACAATTTAACAAAGAATAATTCTTCCTTTCTATGAAAATAAGATTAAAAAATCTGATTTTTTCTAAATTTGTTTAAGTGTGTCTCTGTCGTTAAGTTTCTCAATGTTAAACAAATTCTAAAAAAAAAACATTTGAATGTACATTGTTTAAACCATTGGAAAATGATTTTAACATAAACCGTTGCTTTCAACAATGACAATGAATCAGCGATCTGCTTGCGCTTGAGGCCTCCACGGGGGACTCACGCTCGGTGGTCGCTGGTCGATTACAAATAATGAACACACACACACGTACACTAAAATAACACACCAGACCAGTGCTTCCAATCTTTGCATCCGCGTCATTTACTGTGCGATGCTGTAAGCCTGGCACCTGAGAGGTATATTTCCAAAACGTTGGAAACAACGAAAATGCACCGAGATCTAAATACTCGATGAAGGTGGCCGGATTCGGAGTTCTGTCTTGAGAATAAATACGGATGGCCTCCCAGTTTATGTCCTTCCTAGAACAGATCGCCAAGCAGTTTCGTGGTGTGAGAAAAGCGCGCGGGGTCGAGGGAAAGTTGCTTCACCATGCATAATCGCCAGCAGCGTAGCGTGAAAGAATCAGTGAGCGGTTACTCACGCGCATCTGGTGCGTGATATACTGTATTCCAATTGGAAATGGTTCGCATGGCCATAACTGTTTACGTTTGGACTGTCTCTATTTACCGCCAAAGTCACTGAAAGCAATAGCCGAAACCGGTCATAATTTCAGGACCCAGTGTATATACAGCCATGATCAGGTAGTGTGTGAGTCAATGGATGGCAGTGAAATGGTAGGTTTGTTATCTGAAACAAATTAAGTGAACTGCCTAAATGGGCAGACGGTTGCATTCCGACGCAATGTCGATATGCAGCTGATGGAACTAGATGGATAAAGGATACCCACGCTTGGTTATGTTCAGAGGTTGGATTTTTGAAGAAATCATAAAACGTAAGAAACAAACCCAATAGAGGGATTAGCTAGGAATTGATTTCTATGAAATGGTAGTGCACATTCGAGAGCTTTAGAATCCCCCTTAAGAAGAATAGGACAAAAGCATTGAATTAGGCATTGCCATAGGACGTGTTCAAGGTCATCGTCTATTTGAGGGTTGCATGGGCAACTAGATAAGTCTATGATGTTCTTACGGGCTAATCTAGCTCTGAGAGAGTAGTGATTACTTCTCACGCGAAAAAGGGATATAATCCACTCAATGAAAATAGCCCATGTTTAGGATAGGAGCGTTAAAAGAAGCGGATTTTAAGGTCACATCCGCGAGCTAATTATTTCCGGGGATGTCCTTACAGCCTGGTACCCATGCTAGGATAATATTACAAATAAACGCAAAAAGGGAGGCAAGACGCAGCTCGCAGACTGGCCATCTTGAGGTTTTGAGTCGTCCTTATAGAAAATCAAGGATTTTCCAAAATCCTCAATGACATTCTGAAAAAAGGGTGGGTCAGTAAAACTTTGAGCGAGAAAGCTTATTTTAACATTAAGATTTGAGAACATCTTTACTGCATTTGTTTTGGCTAAAACTAAATTGAAATTGAAGGGGGGTTCACATGGTTCTGCTAAAATTACATTGATGGGGGTACTTGTATTATAACATACGGCTAATCTCATGGCTTGGTTTCTGATTTTTTCTAGTTTATCAAAGAATTTGTGGGTTTGGAATGTATATATATGAGAACCGTAATCTAAACAACTTCTGAAGAGAGAGTCATAAATCGTAATGAGAGTATATGGGTGGGGTCCCCACCACTGGCCTCTCAAAGCTTTTATTATATGCAGCGTTTTTCTGAGTTTGTGAATTAGCTATTTAAAGTTTTCTTCAAACATAAATTAATAATCTAAAACAATTCCTTAACAATCGACGCGCAATGAGGACTTAATAATAGAGTTATTAATATTTAATGTATCTCTAAGGTCATCAAAATTCAATTTTCTTTTGTTGAAAACAACGAATTTTGTTTTCTCAGGGATACTTTCTAATCCGCGTTTCGATAAAAATTTTGCAAACGAATTTTAACATTGTTAGAGGGATGCGTATAAAGGTGCGGGCCTTTGGGTCTACATAAAATTACTGTATCATCTGCAATATCGAATATGGCATACCTCGGCGGCAAAAGTCAATGGAGCCTTCTGTGCTCAATCTACAAGGCTTATAAAACTATGGTCCAAAATCAAGGGAGATTCATCTGGAAGATTAACAATAGTTGACTTGCCATTATTTAACCAAATAAAGGCATATACATCAAGGGCTGCACAAAGTACTTCGCCATTTTGGCGAACCCGGGTGCTACACCACAAGCTGTGATGTGAATTAAAACCCCGCCAATAAGAACGTTAGTCGAATTAACATCGATAACTGATTCTAAAAATCTTTTAATGGTATTTTCTGAGATTCTTCCCCCCGCCGAAGGGAGCCTGTAAACAGAAACGATCAAAGATGTTCGAGTGAAGTGTCAATGGATATGGAAAGAGTTTCTAGACTATTTTCAATGTTAAGTATATAGGTTACCCTTAAAAATGTTATACCTCTTCTAATTGCAATTACTAAAACACCATGATTGTTAGCAGCTATGACTTCTCTCTCTGCCAACAATGAGGTCACAGCCGGTTGAGTGAATCAGTTTTTAAAACATTTGAAAACTGTCCAGACTCTTGATGTAGAAGTCATTCTTTCCAATCAGTCACAGAATTTCCTACAGAAATGTCTTCGTGATTGGTTTAAAGAGCATCTGGCTTTCGCGTACGCTCTCTTCATTTCCAAGTAATTTGGATATGTTTTGCTTCGCCTGTAGTATCTGGTGACTCGCTTTCTTATGGCGACAGCTTGGTCGCATATTTCATTCCACCAAGGAACTGAGACAAAATGTTGATTATTGGGACGGTTAGAATTTGGTTTAGAATGACTGACAGGAGAAGGAGTTGGACAGGCAGAACCAACTGCCTTGTCGACTCCTTTGCTGAGCCGGTTATAACTGGAATGAGAAAAGTGGGACGATGGTCGTGGGGGCTAAGGCGTAGGCTTTGGACCTACTCCCTCGGCTTGCGGGTTCGATTCTCGCCTCGCATTTTGGAAGAGCCTCGGCGGCCCATGCGGTTAACACTGGCCTAGCAAGGGAGTTGTTCATCTTCAGAGAGTCGTGGGACCGTACCTCTAGAGAAAAAAGGTCCTTCTAAGTACTTAAAGTTGTTGCTCTCAGTGGTTCGAAATGCACCTTGAAATGTAGGTCCCCCTCCCAGCACCAAGTAAGTGTGTGGTGGGGGGTGTAAAGGAATAGGGATGAGATACAAGAAAAAATGTAAGCCTTTAGGAGATACATTAGAAGAAAAGAGAAAACTGGAGTGAGAATACTAGGATGTATCAGTAGAATTTGCTTCATTGTCTTCCAGAAAACCAGATAACTTATCAGAGAAGTTGAACCAATTACTCCTTTTAGGTTTATATTTGTCCGAAAAAGGATGAAATAGGAATGGACAATCTAAGACTTGCAATCATCAGGTAGTGGTACCCACAGCATCTTCCCAAACAGCCACAGTGGGCTGGGAAACCAACAAAAGTGGCCAAAACCCTACTTCAAAGTTATCAACGGAAGACTTATTTTTTATAATGTAGATGAGTTAAAGAAACACAGAGTGGTCATTAAATTATAAGATATAGAAAAGAAAGCCAAACATTAGCTCGGTTTTGAATCCCGTCGCGTTGTACTCATGCATTTGAGGAATTAATAGCAAAAGACACTTTTTGAATCAAAAGTTCTCCGAAGTTCCACCTGGTATCTAAAATTCTACAGTGATTTTACGTACATTATGGTGTTTGCTATCAGGTTATTTGCCACTTTCTGCCATCTTTGACATTTGACGAAGATATTAGCGAATAAAGTGGAGCATGCATAAATAATAAAATTCCCAATTCAGGACGAATAACCAAGCTCAGTGGCGTAGCCAAGATTTCATAAAGGAAGGGGTTTGAAAGGCTGACCAGAAAGTACGTTACTACTTACAGGGAAAAATTAGGATAATTTAAGACATAAAATTTATTAGTGTCATATTTATCATCCTTGCGGGAAAAATTGTTTTGAATGATAAAAATGCTACATATTACGCACATCCAATAAACTTTCCTAACATATTTTAAATTATCCATTAATTAAGACCATATTAGAGCC
>CAKNWU010092980.1:0-16899 GCA_932072015.1 Andricus quercustozae | reverse complement strand
TTCACTCCTGTTATTTCAGCAGCTAGATCAGGATCCGCGAAAAATCTTCTACCGGTGTTACCACTGTTTGAATTACATATGTCACCGCACAACGTTTTTTAAAATCTTAACGACAACCTATGAGTATTATGCATTCAAAAGATCACATCTTAGTATGTAAATCTGAGGAAAAGGCCGGCCTGACAATATTATTATAAAGAAAAATACACGCTTACCGTCCAGTCAGGAAAAATAAGGGTAGTTTAAGGCATCTTCGAATATAATAAAATAGTCCACGTATCTCCGAATCGTCAGAGTACCCTTAACGATCATGTTATTAGAATCTTTTTCAATTCGCACGAACGGGGTCGAGAAATAAACAGCATAGCAATCTGACAGCTCGTAAATGCGGAGCAGACAACACAGACAGCCAACAGCAAGGAAGCAGGACGGGAGGATGCAACAAAGCCAGCACGGCGCACCGGCCCCGCGCATGGCATGGCGTCACTACCGGACGACCATGTCACTCCGATGAGGTGGGGGTGCCACAACTGGCAGTCATGTTTCGCAGTACACACCATACCTCAGCGCCACCTTCCATCGCCGGTACCAAAACATGGCGTCATTACCAGACGACCATGTTTCCACGACCAATTAGAGTGGTGCCACAACCCATCGAGAGGCACGACACGAAGGCTCGAGAAGGAAGGAAGCGGACTGGAACACGGGACCTGTCACTTACGTTTTCTGGCTTGGCGGCGGTGCACCCGCGAATACCGAAACCACGGAAAAAAGGGAATCTTGGAAGGACTCAGTGACCGCACAAATATAGTAATGGACGAAGACAAGGCCACTTACGCAAAGTGGTTACGAGGTTAGTGGCCTCTGTAGTTTTCTTGCCTATTCAGTGCTTTCCTTCTCGACTCAGCGCAGTGTGACCGTTGGGACCACGTGCGTGGATAAAAGTGTAGTGTTGGCCGAGACTCTCGCGACACCCGGGAGTGAGGCACGCCCGACTCAAAGCCCGACTATAGATAGCTGAGGCGGGCGTTCCTCAAAGAAACCGTGGATGTAGGCACGCGCAAGGCACGTCAGGTGACGTGGTGCAAACGCGGGCGTCTCGGACGGCCATTTTGTTTTGTGTTCATTCCTGTTAATATGAATAAAGTTTATATTTTAATGTTTCCATTATTTAAATCGGAGCTTTAAAGAACTTATTATCGTCACTTTCGAGTCATACTTTCTCTCGCTCCACCGATCGCATCCCTTCTCTCATGCGGACTAGCAGCGAGCCAATTTATTAACCTAGTGGTTGCGACGGGACCGGCGCCGACGGGGCTCGGATAGGGAAACCTATCTGGCGCCTGGGAAAATAAAAAAAAACAGCGAGCTTCGTGGGTTGTTCGTGAGTCGAAAGAGTGCGACTCATGAAATCGGTGAAATCCGCTATTGGTGTCGCAGCCGCAGGTAAGTGGCAGCCAATAATTTTTTAAATAATAGTAACTGGTTTTTCCAATCCTGGGCCATCTCCGGCCAGGACGTGACTAGCCGTGGTGTACACGCATAAAATTGGAAAACTTAGGTACAACCGATACACTCTCTTCCAACAATTTATAAATGCCTTACAGCCATCATTTCAGATAAGGTATTATATTCTCTCTACGACGAGAATGACATCCTAACAGAAGAATAAAAAGCATGTTGTAAAAACTCGCGCGCAGTAAAGATCTAGTCGCCATAAAGGCTCTGCCATGACGCAAGCTCGTAAGCATCAAAGAAACTTGCACATGGCATACATTGACTATAAGCAAGCGTTTCCTTCCGTACCACATGACTATTTGCTTGAAGTCTTAAAAATATAAAAATCTGCCCACGAATCATTGACTTTCTAAGCCGTGCGGTGATGCTTTGGGATACAACAATCATGTATTTTGATCATGGACAATCAAGGATAACTAGATTAATACGCATTACAACGGGTATCTTTCAAGGAGACTCCTTTAGTGCACTGTGGTTCTATTTAGCGTTGAACCCATTGAACAAAAAACTAAATAGCATGTTTCATGGCTTTCAAATACATGATAACGAGGATGGTAATCAAGTGACCCATCTGCTATTCATGGATGACCTGAAGCTATACGCTAGTTCGGACCAGAAACTACAGCAAGTGATCGATTTCACAAAAGAAGTTTACCAATTATATCCACATGGAGTTCGGACTAGATGAATGCAGAACAGTGCATTTAACCAGAGGAAAGGTAGGGACCGCAGAGCTGGAGGACAAGTTCGGGAATGACATCAAGGCAATGCATTAGGGCGAGTCATATCACCTAGGTATTCTTGAACCTAAGGGTATTCAGCATACGATAGTTAAAAAAAGCCTAATGACTGCCTTCGCTACAGCACTCAAATTGATTCAATCAACACCTTTGCCATCCTTGTCCTCACGTACTCCTTTAGGGACATCAAGTGGTCTAACACCGACATTGAAAGATTAAACAGAACCGTCGGCGTAGAAATGACAAAGCCCCAAATTCACCATAGTAATTTGGCGATTGAAAGGTTAGTTCTTCCACTACATAGAGGGGGTAGGGCCGTTGCAGATATTAAGAAACTATGTAAGACACAAGTTATACAGTTGCAAGACTATTTTAACAGCAAGCGAGATGTTGCGCTTTACAACACCATCTGTAAAGCGGATCTTGACTATACGCCCTTGAATTTGTCAGAGGAGGCCTTGCATATCAGGGCAGAAACCATAGAGGAATTAGAAACCCAATGGAGACAGAAAGCGTTCCAAGGCGAGCACCCCAAAACGTTAGATCAACATGAAGTGGATAGTAAGGCATCCAATATTTGACTGAGAAAGGGCGTCCTGTATCCAGAAACGGAACGATTCGTCATAGCGATTCAGGACAGGGTTGTCAGCATCAGAAATTATCGCAAACGCGTGTTACATCAAGACACGATTGACCGGTGCCGATTATGTGGAGATACCAATGAATCCATCAGCACATTATTGATAATTGTAGCGTTATGGCTCAAAGAGATTATACACACAGACATAATGATGTAGCTGGAATTAAACATCAACAACTTGCCCTAAACCTAGGACTCCTAACAGAATGGATGCCTTTCTATAGATACATTCCAATGCCCGTTTTAGAAAACGAAGATTACATCTTATATTGGGATGTTACTATCCACACGGATCATTACCTCCTAGATAATCGACATCGTGATGCGAGAAACAAAAGGTGGAAGAGTTTACAGCATCGACATTGCTTGTCCACTTAACCGACATTTGCAGGCAACCTATACAACAAAGATCCATAAGTATAGCGAGCTAAGGCATGAATTAAAGACAATATGGAGGAATTTGAAACATGCATCTATTCATCCTATTGTTATTTCGGCTACAGGTAATGTGCACGCAAGATGAACTGAATATCTTAAACATTTAGGTGGCAAATGGTAGCTTTAAGAAAGCATTCAGAGGCGACTTTTGTGACCTCCAACGCTCGCGGCCGCTTTGTAAATAAAACAGCGGTAAAAGACGAACTCCAAACTACACCATGCTCCTAGTTTTGTACATACAACATCATATACTTTCTTAAGCGCAGAACAACCCATCTCACAGTGGTTAGTGGAAGGACGCACAGTACTGATCCCTAAGACCGGAGATTCGTCAAGTCCAAGGAACTGCAGGCCCACAGCTTGTTTAAATACGAACTACAAGCTATTCACTGGCATCCACAAAGAGAGGATAGTAACATTTATCAAGCCGGTATGGAGTGCAGTAGTTGAACACCGTGGATGCAAGAGAAGGCTGGCAGGTTGCAGGGAGAACCTGTTAATAGACAGGTGTATTACCAAGGACTCGATCAAGTATCGACGCAATCTATTCATGGCTTGGATTGACTACCGTAGAGCATTCGATAACAGAAACCATAAACTACTTATCAAGTTCCTTGAGTGTCTAGAGGTGCATCCAAGAATAGTGAGTTGCATCAAAGAGCTGATGCTCTTGTGGCGGACAAGATTTGTCATAATATATGACAAAAGACAAGTGACTACCAGCTATGTCACATATAAGAGGGGGGTTTTCTAAGGAGACTGTCTAAGTCCGATACTTTTTTGCATCTCCCTCTTGCCTCTATCTACTGTGCTTCGAGGCAAAAGCTCTGCATACTTATGTGGCCCGTCGAACAGAAGAGAATTTAAGGTCAACCACTTTTTATATATGGAGGACCTTCAACTCTTTGCCTCTTCAAAAGATGGCCTTGCCATCCTTGTGGCGGCGGTAAATAGGTACTCTAAAGCGATTGGCATGAGCTTTGGACTGGATAAGTGTGCCTGCGTCCATCCAAACAAAGGAAAACTAGAAACTACGTCATCACGTGACGATCAGGATGTTCAACTCATAGGTGGAAATAATATTCAAGATCTTGGTAATGGAGAAACGTGTGAATATCTTGGAATACCGTAAGTGGAAACCCAAGATGGGCGTGTGTTAAAAACGGCCCTATACTGCTATACTGCTTTACACGTTGGGTGCAGTAAAAGGAACGTCGATGAGTTGAACCAACTTGACCGAAGCACACGGACGATGAGGACAATCCATCGAGGTGATCATCCTAGATCCTCCGTACCGTTCCGATCTTCTCTTATGCGAATCGTACATCAACGTGAAGTCGTCAATGCTGCGACGTTTCTGTACCGTGCCTCAGATAGGGCCGCAGATGAGCTTGGTCTCACATTTGATTCCAGCGACACTGCACATGGCCTAGCATCACTAACACATCTTTGGTGCACAAATGTCGTGTACAGGAAGTAGAAAATTCGCTTCTACTAAGAGAACATGCTAACAAGTCCCTTCATCATAAATTCTACAGCATTATACGTAGAGCAGAGCTATCGACGGGTCTGTCCAACATGCCGTACACGTTTCGGCTGCATCGGGATTTTTCGATACAAAGAACCATGATCGTAGCTTCCGGAACTTACACCTTCTCAAATTGATAATAATAATAAGATATATTTTTTTATACATTTTGTTGTGTAAAATAAGCAAATATAACCGAATGACAAGTGTTCATCAGTAAACATAACACTTATATAATTTGAAGATGATCAGAAGGAAAGCCGATTCCTTTCTGTCTGTAAATGATACAAATAGGCATTTCTTTATCGAATTTCTTTATAAAGTAAACAAATAATATAGAATAACCAATCTTTATCACTAAATATTACCTCTAATATAATTTAAAGGAACTAAGAAAGAATAACGATTACCTTCTGCCAATAAACGCCTAAATTATGCATTTGTTTGCGTATTTTATTTACAAAATAAACAAATTATAACATACAGCAAATTGTCATGATCAAATATGACTCTGTCGATAAAATCAAGCAATTTTAACTTGCAAATGTACTTTGCAAGCAAAATTGCCATGATGATGACATTTTGTTAATATAATTTCTTTATAACAATTATATTTGATATCCTGTTAATTATTTATATTCTTTAGATACTTTGACATTAGTTCCATGGAGAATAGGATTAATTAAGTTATTTATCTAAAGATAACATATAATAATTCAAAAGTGTCTCATTTTCGCTATTTTTTATTCATATCAAAAATAGAAAATTATCAATATTAAAAAATCTCATCCATAGACGCTCCTATGCAACTATTGCTGATCAATTCTTAATAAAATTTAAAAATTAATTAAGAATTGTAGGCTGTAAATGATTTTGAATAGTAAATTTTCGATCCAGCCCACAGTACAACGTGCGGGGCATACCTAGTCAACGCATTCATATGAATTCACACCTTACCAATCGCGTGTAAATAACTGATGACGTGACTCAGTAATTTTATCCAATACTCACATCAGCAGAAGGTAATGCATGAATCCGTATATGCTCAGTACGTTACCAAAAAAACGCTGTGCCTAGCTGAAAATTCCTGTGTAGAAACATGAGCAGGAAGCTGACAGGTTCCTTTGAAGGTTCCTGTACAGGAACGTATGTAGGTTCCGGGTCCTGTCTGTTCAGGAACCTGTACAGGATCCTTCATAGATACTTTTTGCAAATGTGTGCTACTTGCACAAGATCCTGTACAGGATTCTCAGTAGGGAATTTCTTGCAGCAACATCCACGATAATTCAGGAACCTGTACAAGCATTTGAATACCCAGGTTCCTTTGGAGGTTTCTGCATAGATTCCCTCGCCGGATCCGCGGCAGGAAACGGTGTACCAGGAACCTGCGTATGTTCCTGTACAGGAACCTCCAAAGGAACCTGTCAGGTTCCTGTACAGGAATTTTCAGCTGGTTGGCACTCCAATGTTTACTCCAAAGATTCCTTCAACGTCCGCAAGTATATTCCTTGAAAGCGTCATGTGTCTACCTTATACACGGGATTCCCCTTTTTCTACAAGTACCGCGCTGAGATTATCTAGTCTTTTTTTATCATTCTTATGGACTAAGATATAACTATGTAACTACTTATCTTAACATCTCAATGGTCTAAAGTATATTTCAAAAAAATATAAGAATCTGAATGCATGTTTTAAAGATGAAACATTTGACTTATAAACTATTTAACTATAAGTAAAATGAATGTCCTACAACTGTAAAGATGTGGGCTTCCCCTGTATCTGCAAGTAGGGTTCCCCTAGTACCGAGCCGCAATTCCCTGCACTGGAACACTAATAGCTACAGTCGATTTGACCTCTCTTTCTACCATGTGAGATAGGCAACGATATGCATGAGAATTCGAAAGAAAGGTTTCAAAACGTCTCTCTTTATATCGTGTGAGTTGAACAGAAAGGATCTGATGGTTTTCGAACGACAATTTGAGAAGACAAAATTGAGAGGTCTGATTCAAGTAGCGGAAGAAGATATCGGTGATCTACCTTACTAGAATCTACGTGGTACTCTGCGCATGCGCAATCTAATACTGCATCTTGGATCAACCTACATGTTATCAATTTGAATTTCGCGCGCTCAAAGGAGGGTACCGAAAATTGGCCCACGCCCCCACTAATGAGACTGGTACCAAATGCAAGCTCTTGTTGAGTAGATCAAACTTTACACTGGGCAGAACGTTGTAGAATTTAGACTTCATACTGTTTTCTGCCATTCAATGTCGAAACTCACACTAAGAGTAAAAGTAATATGTGGGGCAGAATGCGTCAAGTGTCCCCGCCTAAAATTATTTTTTCTCTTTTATCGTGTTGAAAGTTGGCTGAATTATAGTCCTAGTGGATGTTTATTGATTCACAAAACGACAGGTCCAATTATCAAGAGGTTGTCAGTATACAGGGGCCTGAAGTTTTTGAATTCTCAGGTGCTTTTTCAACTAATCAATTTTGAATTTTTGAAAAAAGTCAAAAATAAAAATGAAAAAAAAAAACTGTTATGATAGCCTTAAAGGTCATGAAAAGAGCTTTCCAAAACACTGTAATAAAAGTACAATCATATATTCCTAAAAGAAGTTACATTAACGTGAAGGTGAACAAGCACCTGAAAAGGCCCCTGTATATTGACAACCTCTTGATAATAATTGGACATGTCGTTTTGTGAATCAATAAACGTCTACTAGGACCATAATTCAGCCAACTTTCAACACGATAAAAGAGAAAAAATCATTTTAGGCGGGGACACTTGACGCTATCTGCCCCACATATTACTTTTACTCTTAGTGTGAGTTTCGACATTGAATGGCATAAAATAGTATGAAAGCTAAATTCTACAACGTTGTGCCCATTGTAAAGCTTGGTCTACTCAACAAGAGCTTTCATTTGGTACGAGTCTCATTAGTGGGGGCGTGGGACCAAATTCCCATGTAATCTCGGTACCCTCCTTTACGGCTATTGTGAAGGAATTAATTCATACAAATAAATCAGTTTAAAAAAAAGTGATGTTTAGTGCATGTCTGACATTTTGGAAAGTACCTAACTCGGTTTTCAACTTATCATATATCGCATCAGTCTTATCACTTAGTGCATGGTCATTTGCGCATGCGCAGTACGAAGTTTCGGCCATAATCGTAAGTTACTAATTAAGATTATTTAAAACTTATTAAAAAATAACTTTTAACTAAATAGAATAACTTATAACTAATGTAGCTAAGTTAAAAATAACTAAACCAAGATAAATATAATTAAATTAGGTAAAAAATCATTAGACTAAGAGACCTAATTTAGATAAAAATAATTAATAACTTGAATAATTAAATAATAAAGTAAATATCTAATAACTTATTCAAACATGATAGAGAATTAGGATTAAATACACATAGTTTTATTCGTTTAATATAAATTTTTATTCAGCAACAATCTTAAACTATTTTTAATAGATCACATTAATTATAAAAAAATCTTAACCTAGATTTATAAAAGTATTCATTAATATATTACATGTTTCTGACGCAATTTATTAATAATTGCTTGGCACTCAGGGCTTTGTAGCGTTTTTTCTCATTTATCTGCATTTCTTCCATCTCTTGTTCATCTATCTCCTCTTCATCCATCTTCCCATCATTTAGCTTATCTTCTTTATTCTCTTCAGTGTCTACCTCATGCTTTTCCGTAACATCGTCCACCTTGTTTTGACCACATGATTATCCATATGCTCATCATTTTTCTTTATAATTTTAACATTGTACTTCAATTTTTTGCATGAACGGTCTTCATTGAGAGTCTCAAAACTTAAATTCTTTTTCACGTTGAAAGGTGAATCATATTTACGTTTTATTCCAGTACATATTTGGTTTCGTACCTTTGGACTTGTCAACTTCATTCTTTCTGGTATTAAATTTTCTTTGAGGGCAGCACTTTTTTGCTTTAGGACTTCACGCAGCTTTGCAATAACTAAACTGTAACTATCATCAGTTTCATCATTGTTCTTGATATCACTTTGAATCATTTTTGGAATATCATGAGACAATTTGAGGGGAACAACTTCATAGCTTTCAGTTTTATAATAGCTATTCACGTGGGAAGAGAGCTTTTTTGCTTTTTTGCATGAGTGCATCTGATGTCTCTTCAAGATATCCACTCGTGAAAAAACTATGAAACAATTTTGACAAGTAGAAGTCATCTTAGCACTGTGCAAAGGTTAACTGACGAGTGTGTCCGAACACGTCCATGCTCATTTAAATACTGACGTTATAATCAACTGCACTCTCTTAATATATGATTTGAGCCTCCTGCAATTTTTCAATGATGGAAAAAATTTCATTACTGTGATTTGGATTGCCTGCTCCCCGTGATGCGAACAGTAAACGAAGACGGTTGACTAGCTCATTTGGTCCATCCCAATAAATGTAGTCTGGTATTGAGTCTTTCCTTGCTGTCATAAGGTGAGGTAGTAAACTCATTAATCCTTTCTTTTTCTTCAATGGACCTCCAGTTGGTGATGATCGTTTATGTGGAAAAAGTTTCACTATCATATTTTTATATTTTTCAGTATTGTTTTTGTGCAAAGTGAAGTAGGACTATAATTCTTCTTACGTGCATTTGTAGCTATAAGAATTTCTTCATAGTTCTTTAGATCATCAGGGCTTATATAAATTTTATCAGTTTTTTGCTTGAACAAATGTTTCACCAAGTTTTCGTACACCACAAACCATATCCAAATATTTTTTCTTATTTTTATTTAATAGTCAAATAAATTTATTTGTAAACTTGCATTATTTTTAATAGGTTCAGCGTTTCTTTAATCATATTTTTATCATGCTTCTGATCACCATCATCACTATCATCGTCAGCAGTCATGAGGGAAAGGTCATCATTTTGTTCTTCATTTCCTCCAACTTCCTGTTCATCTTTTTCAATTTTCTTTTTCATAAGTTTATTTTGTTCGATTGATATATCTGATAAATCTACTAGTTTTTGTAGTGATGTGACTGTAGGTTTAAAATTCTCTCTCAAAATACTTTCGTCAGCTTCTTTACCCAATTTGAAAGTACGATATTTTCGTCGAATTTTATCACTAGCTTTTGCTATTTGACTCAGCATATCTCGTTCCTTTCGAAACATGTTGATGCGTTGGTGTATCAGACTATACTGACTTAGTCACAATAAAGAACTCTTATTTATAGGAGAATGAGGAGAAGGTGGAGGAGGAGGAGAATGACGATGAGGAGGATGAGGTGGAGGACTATGGTGATAATGAGGAGGAAGAGAATGATGATGAGAAATATGAAGTGGTGGAGGATGAGGAGGAGGAGTACTATGATGATAATGAGGAGGCGGATGAGAAGGTGGAGGAGGAGGAGGACTATGTTCGGCTTTACACCGACGAGCGGAAGGATAGTCTCACTCGCGTAAACTGTTGGTGGGAGAGAAACTCTCGCCTCGGAGAACGCGTGAATGAAGGGTTGCCAACTTATAAAATTCGTGTACTCCAGCTGATGGAAACTATCAGTAACTTAGGTCATCAAAGGTAATGATGCACAGTTACTGGCAGTTTCGATCAGTTAGAATATCTGCATTTTATAAGCTGGCAACCCTTCTTCCACGCGCTTTCCGAGGCGAAAGTTAATCTCCCACAAACCGTTCTACGCATGTGAAACTAACCTTCCGCTCGGCGGTGTAAAGCCGACCAATGATAATAATGAGGAGCAGGGGGAATGATGATGAGAAGGAGGTTTCGCACTCAGATGGCTGCTGTTCCAAGGTTGTCTGGAAACCATGTTGTGGTGTCCCTATCCATGTACTGCTCGCTGATAATTAGCAAATCGGCCTTCCAATCTAGAACTAAGTGTTCCCGAAGATCATTTGCTGCTGTCCGGCCCTTTACAATCTCTTGATTGATGACTACACCCTAGACACCTGTAGCATCAGTCGACGCGTGCTCGCCTTCTCCCCCTGCTGTTTATCCATCCCACTTCAATGCAGGCAGTTTCCAGCAGTTGGTTTGCAGGTTCCTCGATGAGCTCGACAATAGCCAGGACCTGCTCTCTACTGTTGGGTGTAATTACCGAGACCTTTGCGTCTTCTGCTTTATCGCCGAGATATCTTTTCAGTTTTATCTGCACATCCTCCTTGGCTGTGACACCGTCGAGATCTGGGAGCTCTAGTGTAACTTTAGGCACCAGATTCTTTATTGTTCCCATGTCTCCTTAGTGTTTTTGCAGAGCTTCCCCGAAAGCCATAGCATTCTTTGTCTCCTTCTCGACTTCTATCAGGACGCCCCGTTTTGTGTGTGGTGGATCGACCTGATGCGGGTTTCGGTTTTGTCAGGCTTCATCTTGGCCCTGATGTCTCCCAAAACCTCCGCGTAAGTCTCCCCTTGCGCCGGCTTTATTAGAACCGCTTCCAGGCGCTGTTTCCTGCCAGGTTTCTGGTGTGAATTTTTATTGATAGCCATATCATTTGTGCTCCTTTGGTTGGCCTGCTCCTCGGCATGCTGCAGTTTACCCGTCCTTTCAGGCTTCTTCTTCCTTGTCAACTCCGTCCATGCAGGTGGCGACGCAAGATCATTTTTTCTCTTTCCCATTGGAGTTGCACCCTGATTTTCCGCTGGGCTTGAGGCTGTTCTCTTGTTGCCACTGCGCCTCGAAGTACTTAAGCTTCTTTAAGCCTGTTTCCCCGCCAGGCTCAAAATGCTCGTTTGTGCTTTTCTCGTCTGTTCCAACGCACTCTGGATGACCTCTATTGTTTCCTTCAGCTTTGGAATCTCGCTTGTTATGTCAGTATTGACGTTCTTCTGTCATTCTGCAGCATCTTGCATCATGCTCAGTAAATTCAACATTTCTTGGAGCGTCCTTTCGGTAGTCGCTTCGGATGTCTCTTTGTTTTCTTTGGTGGGGGGAAGGGGGTGAGTTGTGGGTGCCATGAAAATTCTCCAGCGCATCGTGCGTAGAGCGGCTGGCCGAAAAGCTGGGGACGGGTGTAAACTCAGACCTAAGTCCTACCCCAGTTCCCTGGGGCCCAGCCTTCGTTAAACGAGTCCCGGAAAACACGGACGGACACTTCGCAGTGCAAGCACACATCAACCCCCTACCAGGGCAGCGGGTAAGGCAGACGTGGATCGGGGCACTCCCAGTGGGCCACAGCAAAAAACAATCGTGGTTTTTTCTCGGTCTATTCTTCACCCAGCCTGTTTGGCACGCGAAGAGTATTTTATTTCCGCGCTACCGTTTATGATGATGATTATTGTTTACTTAATTTAATTATTCTTATCATGGCGATAGGACTGATGATGACATGTCTTACATGCACTAAACCTCAGTTTTTTTCAAATTGATTTGTTTTTATTAATTAATTCCTTCACAATAGCCACAAAGTCTGAGCGCGCGAAAATTCAAATTGATAAAATGTAGGTTGATCCAAGCTACAGTATTAGATTGCACATGAACAGAGTACCACGTAGATGCTAGTGAGGTAGATCACCGATATCTTTTTCGACTATTTCAATCAGCCCTCTCAGTTTCGAAACGATAAGTATGAATTGTCTTTCAAACACCATAGGACTCTCTCTGTTCAATTCAAACGATAGAAAGAGAGACGTTTTGAAACTTTTTTTTTCAAATTATCATGCATTTCGTTGTCTATCTCACATGGTAGAAAGAGTTTTCCTATCGACTTCAGACATCAGGGTCTCAGTAATTTAAAAATGTTAAATACAATGTGAAAATTAAAAAAATTAATAAATCAAATTTTAATGTTTAACCATTGTTCTTCATATTTTGTTAATTAGTTTAAGTTATCATTAGTGTAAATTGTCGTTCGACTGATTGTAACATGGGTCCCTACTTTACCGACCAATGGTAAAATGTAAACATAAAAAATTCCTGACCTCCCTGTTTTGCCAACTGATGGCAAAATGGTTCCCGATCTTACCGACCGAGGGCAAAAGGACGATATAAAAATTATCGTCCTCCCTGTTTTATCGACTATTGGCGATATGGTTCCCTACCTTACCTACACAGCGAAAAATGATAATATAAAAGCACCTACCTCCCTGTTTTACCGACTGATTGTAATAATCTGTTTTACCGATCGATGGTAACTTAGCATGGAATGGAACCTCACGATGTTAAGTTCGCAGGGATTTCCATCACAACCTCACTGTTTTACCGACGTTGCATGGAACAGAACCTTATTATGTTAATTTAGCAGGAATATCTATTACCAACCTCACTGTTTTACTATTTTACCTAATTAGCATGGAACAGAACGTTATCGCCATCTGTTGGTGTCGGTAATTTGCTAAGATATCGTCATCTCTCGGAATTTCAGCTCTTAGCCGCTTAGCCCTACTACTAACTTTTTAAACTGAAAAGCATAATTGAAAGTCTTCAAAAATATCCACAAATTTTAAAATACGTCGAAAAATAAAATATTTGTACCATGTCTGCATTAGGTCACGTGGTTTACAATTAAAATATTTGTTACGTTTATTTCTGGATAGACTACCAAGGAACATTATATTTCTATTTTGTTCTTGTGCGTGAAAAACTTCATTGAGTTGATTTGAAAAGTTCTTAATAATGAATAATTTCATAGTGCAAGTCTAAAAGGGTAAGGTCCAAAAACATCCAAGAATGCCCAAAACATGTAGTCCAAAAAGGACCCGCAAATATAAAGTTTAAAAACTACGGACGCTCTGACGGTCATCACATTTAGGTTGCTATTGATAACTTTTGACTGTAATGAGTTACGAAAAATCAGCATTTATTTTTTAGCTGGACGGCAAGGTGTTTTTTCCGGTTCTGCATGTTCAAAGTGTATCTGCTGTCCGTATGGGTATCACATCGACTTAGATTTTGTCCGCTATTGTGAAGCAGTGGCAGCAGGAAGTGCAGGCGACCGATTGACTATCGAAAGACGGAAAAAGAAAGAAAGGCGAAGACAATGTCAATCTATGGAGTTTCTCCTCGGACTAGTAAGGAAAATATTCTATTTTTACTCAAAAATACACTGCATTATAGATTTGCAATTGAAGCGGGTAAAGCTAAACTGTACTAAGTCCAATCAACCTAATTTCCCAGGAGAAGCAAAAACCTTTCTATAGCAACAATTGACAAGCCGTTGAGTAAATTATTATTTTTCATGTAATTGGATGGATCACTTTAATAACCATTGCGTGGACAAGTAAATGGCGCTACATCTGCATGTAATAATCTAATGGAAATGGCGATGGACATTATACCGTTTAGCTTTCCCTGTTAATTTATATGAAAATAATATATAAATCGTTAAGGAAACCATCTGAAATACATATTATTATTTATTTTATAAAGAAATAACACTATTTAGTAGAAAAAAAGATTTCAGAAGATTCATTAATTTGGTTTAAATTCTTTTAAATTTTTTAATATTTGCATGCATTTAAATACTAAATGTGTGGGTAAAAAATGCCAAAACCTTACTTTTTCACTGAAATAGGTGTAAAAAAGCGAGAAAGTAGGATTGTTGAAGAAAACTCAATTTCATCAAAAAGTGAACACAGCAACGTTTAGCTTTCCCTGCTTCAATTGGGCTTAAAAATACCATCTATAAGAGAGGAAATAAATAATCGATATGTAGCCGCTGGAAAATTACCAGATTTTACAGAAAATAACTGACTAATGTATCAAAGAGAGAGCATCGTTCCTTCCTCACTGTTCCTACATGCTAAAATATTTCTTACGTTGATAAGGATGCAGTATGAGCACCGAAACGTTGGAGTATTTTATGGTGGTTGTCCAAATTTGGTAGTTGGATTCTTGGTTTTATTTTCTGGAATTCTATACGTTAACTTGAATATTGGACGTTAGATAGGATTTTAAATTCGACTTTAATCTAATTTAAATTTCTTGAATTTTAAATAACTGACTTTTCAGATTTATTGGTTAATCGTTAAAAAAAAATGTCTTCGTTAGCTACACCGAAGTCTAACGGAATCCCTTCATTTTTCGAGAAATATTTACTTTCCGCTGAGCACAATCAATATACCTTCACGCTAATTTTCATGTTCCTTATTTATTGCAAAATCACTTTTTATCCTAGGTGAGTTCTACTTATCCTGAATTAAAAGCAGAGAGTCCAAGTTCACCTGAAACAGTTATCTCCCATAGTGAGTTAACAACTTTACCAGGGTCAAGTTTCACAACTGAAAGTAACACCAATAACTTATCAGGATTGGATTTAAGTGATGTTGTCTGTGATTTTGAAGCCACGCTCAAACATTCCTCAAAGTCTTACGGCTCTGGTGACCGAATCGAGCAAGCGCTTAATGGTAAGTTGCTATTCTTGCTACTGGTATTGAAAATACCTTATGCATGGAGAGGAAGTACGTTAGTCATCATTCACGTGATCTATTGAATAATTTTGAGCAATTTTATTAAAAGATTGTTAACAAAATCAGTTAATGACACTTTTACTAGTCGTTTTGATATACATAAAATATCTGATTCAAGATGAAACCGGTACTGCAATTCCGGTGCAAGTTCCTGTACCTTTGGAATCACCTGGAGATTTCGATGAGTTTAGCGTTGGCAGTGGAAACTCCAATCTTAGCACTGGAGCTCTGCAGGTATTAATGTTATTTCTGAAAATCTTGCGAAAAATATCCTTTTTTTGGGTAAAAATTAAAGAATCAACAGAGGGAAAGGGACACCCCTAATAAAAAAGTCTGGAATCGCCAGAAAAAAGTCAGAAGTTCTGACTATTTCTGACCAATCTTGTTACGTTTCTTGACAGAAATCATCAGGAAAAGTCTGAATTCATGAGAAATCGTCAGAGCTTGGGTTCGAAGGATAATCCTTTTATTAGGGATCCAAGAATAGAATGTCATAAACCCTAATGCCTTTTATATTTCCCAGGTTATTTATATTATTTATGCATATTCTCTTTTTACTTATGTTTAATTATTAATAATTATATATTAAATGATTCTGAAGGTGAATCAGAAAATGTTTGGCCCTTTTGACGCATCTCTTTCTCTTTACAAAATACTTTATATTTATCGTAATTTAAAATTGTTTAGGAACATTTTTAAGTATTGGAAATCGTCGAAACCCATAGATTCTGAATTTCTAACTTTTGAATCTGTATATGCAATATTGAAAAAAAAAAATTATTTTTAATTTTTAATACTTTTGGGTTGGCCTACCTCCGGTCCTAGCCGATGAGCTACCTGATAGGATGTGAATTAGCATACCTTCAGAAATAGTCAGACTCGTAAGGAATGGTCAGGATGTTCAGGAATCGTCAGAACTTCTGACCATTTGTGACGATTACTGACTTTTTTTATTAGGGATCAGCAAGAAGTAAACTAGGTTAGGATACAGTCTGTGGTTTAATATACAGGGTGTCCCAAACTCAACTGTCCGCACATATATGGCTGTATAAAAATATAAAAAAATATAAAATTCCTTTTCCAAAAATCAGTTTAAGTGCGTGTATGAGTGGGAGTCCAACGATTGTAGTGACAGAGATGAGTTGGTAGTGACCGCTGTACACGGGCGTAGAACTGCTGGGGGAGAGAAACTTTCGCCTCGGAAAAAACCTGAAATACGGGATGCCAACATATAAAATTCTCATATATTCCAGCTGATCGAAACTGTTGGTAACGTAGCCCAGCTGAAAATTCCTGTACAGGAACCTGACAGGTTTCTGTACAGGAACATACGCAGTTTCCTGGTACACCGGTTCCTGCCGCGGATCCTGCGAGGGAACTTACGCATCGCGGATGCTAATGCAAGAAATTCCCTAGGGAGGATCCTATACAGGTTCCTGTGAAAGTGGGACACATTTGCAAAAATTATCTATGAAGGATCCTGTGGTACTTCTGTTCCAGATGAATATTCCTCTACGGGAAGATCCTGTCTAGTTTTTCTGAAGCATGCTGATACTGAGGAACCTTTAAAGGGTCCTTCACACACACACACACACACACACACACACACACACACACA
>CAKNWU010092963.1:0-10329 GCA_932072015.1 Andricus quercustozae | reverse complement strand
CTGCGACAAATACGAAGACCCCTTCCCTACAGAAGGAAGTCTCGAATGTTGGCCATTGATCTGGAACAGCTTTTACCTCTTCATAGGCTTAGCCCCCTCGCCCCAATGGATTTCCTCTGAGCCCCTCCCTCTCTTCTGGGGCACGGTGCTGGTTGTGGGCGTTGTGGAAATAGAAAATTGCTATGTACTTCGAAACTCTAAATGTTCATTCGCTGTCAGAATTTCCGAACAAGTTTGTATTATTTGATAACATGTTTTCTATCGCCAAAAAAATCAGCACGAAAACCATTTTTTTGAGGTTAGTAAGTGAAAAGAAGCTAATTTGAGAATTCTGAGTGCAGATTCGGATTCAGCGACTCGAAATCCATAGGATGTGACTACTCTGGTTTAGCGAAACATCAAATTTGTTTCGGCAAGGTTATACGGAATTGTTCTCTGTGCAGCCTCTCCCCCACCGCAAAGTATTCGGCCCAACGGACCAAATGAGAACATTTCTATGTATTTTTCGCCGCTGAATCCGAATTTGTGGTCTAAATTTTAAAAAAACACACGGGTTTTTTTGCTACATACTTTTCAATACAAAAACAGCCAAAAAACGATGCTTTTTGAGGATAGAAAAAAAATTGAGGCTGATGGCGGAATTCTCACCTTGGATTCGGATTCAGCGACCCAAAATCCATAGGATATGACTACTCTTGTCCGTCCGACAACCTACTTTTTTTTGTGGGGCTGTGTAATTTTCTGGAAACGTCTAATGTCTTTGTATATTGGATAATCAAGGAAGGTTATTATTTGGACTGACTTAGGACGTTTTGGAGACGTTCTAGAATGACGTTTTTTAACGTATATACCCACTTGAATAACGGGTTTTAAGAATTTAACGTTTTTTTTAATTTTATTCGTTTATTCAATGAAAAAATGGATCCTTCCGAAATAGTTATCGATTCTTGCAGAAAGCTAACAAGTTGTGATAATTTAAGATTATCTTTAGGTTTTATAAACGGAAATGGATATTTAAAATGAAATCATCAATTATTGTGGAAAGCTAACAAGCTTTCGGATAATTTAAGGTTATATGTGGACTTTCTTAATGTAAATTGATGTTTTAAAAGGAAAATCATCAATTATTGTAGAAAGCTAACAAGCATAAGAATTTTAGTTTTTGTTTACTTTTTTTAAAAATGGGATAGGATATTTCAAATTAAAAATGATCAAGTATTTAAAACAACTACAACAAGCTTTAAAACTTTGCGATCATGTTCACGGTTCGAACAAAAAATTTTTATTATTAAGCAAAAGTCATCCATATTATTAGGCCGAGTCCGAACGTGCAGACAGTCCGTACGTTTATGTAATTTTATAACACTGTCGTGTCTAAACGTACAGACCTGGTCAGGGAAAAGTGCAGCTGGAAAAGGGAGGGGCCGTGGCTTGTGTCTGGACATATAGACGCTACCATATTATTAAGAAAACCTAACAAGTTTTAACAATTTGAGGGTAAGTTTACGTTTTTTCAACGAAAATTGCTATTGTTTTAGAAAAATGTAAGGTAATAATGCTTGAATCCTTTCACTGAAAGGATTATTTTAAAATAAAAGGCATCAAGGATTCCTAAAATCTAAAAGTTTTAACTATTTAAGGTTAGGTTTGAGTTTTTCAACTAAATATTTAAAACTAACTATACCACTGCAACTTTATTGGTCGGCACAACCATTTCTCTTCTGCGTAATACTATTAAGTTTTTTGAAGTAACAAGGGGGAAAAATCATTTAAAAAACACAAAAAATGGTTGTATCAACCAATAAATTATCATACTTTATAAACCCAAGCAGTTGGAAATTATATATGATAAAAAAACAGCTTAAAAACCCACTGCAGGATCCCATTCGGAGCAACTCCCATCTGTGAAAATGTCACTGGCTCCCAGTAGAACCACGCTGCCGTGAAGTGGAAGAACGCCGTTAACTCCATTTCGGATAAGTCCTTTGAGCCACCTACCATTAACTGCGTTCAGGTGACTTATCCGAATTCCAGTTAACGGTGTTCTTCCAAATCACGGCAGCACGGTAAATCACACCTATGGACACGTCTCACGAATGTGAGATGGGTGCTCACAAGGCACGACGCAATCCCAACGACAGGCCGGCAAAACCCTCGTGTGTCTTGAGAGCACGGAGCAACCCAAGGATGAAAGCTTTCTGCATCTATCTCACAAAAAGCCTCGGCATGTGTTTGGCAGGCGGGTACGGCATTGAAGTTACGAACCAGTAATATTTTCGCACCTCCGAGAGCACCGATCACAAGAACAGTTATTTTAACCAAATATTTTGTATACAGTCGCTGCAGCTCCCTTTTAAGGTCTTGATACCTCTCCTCCTTTTCTTTCTCCTTGGAAGTGATATTTTAGTTGGCCGGAGCCGAGAATTCGATCACGGATGTAGTTCGTTTCTCAAAGTACTGGAGAACGATGTCAGCTGTCGAGAGTACAACGAAGATTGCTGTACAAAAAATCGTAGTTACAGGAAGTTTAGCACTACTCGTTTTTCACAAATGACTCTATCTCCCTCGGAGCGATCGGCCGTTGTGTCTGTAGAAATGCGGTTACGGTATACTAAGGTGCAAATGACACCTTCCTAGCACAAATAAAACCGTCTGTACCTGAATTAATTCCTGATGATCGGAGGAAAGCAAAAGTTAGCTCATTCGACAAGGGCTAATTTTCTACATATAAACAATTGCCCTACAAGTACAATTAAGTATATTAGACGAGCAGAATGGTGGCACTCCCACCTGAAGAAACTCCGTAAAAAAACTAGAGCGTTGTAAAACAGGGCAAACGGGTCCACAAGATCCGAGAAAAAATCCGGAAGCTCGCCTCGGGCTCATAAGGCTCGATGATGTTTTCGTCGAACTCATCCGACCGAGAGGAGGAAGGCTGAGGTCAAGAGGCCGACTGGAATTTCGCCGCCAACGTCGTTAATATCAAGAAGAGGGAATGAGCCGTTGAGTGCACATGTCCCTTTAAATCACCAGGGGTGGATGGCGTCTATCCAATGCTCTTACAAAAGGGCATGGATTTCATCGCCCCCACTGACGAAACTATTCAGGGCAAGTCATCGGCATGGAAGGACGGCAAAGTTACCTTCGTTCCCAAACCTGTGAAAGAGGGGTACACTGCTGCTAAACATTTCCGGACTATCAGTTTAACGTCCTTAATTCTGAATAGGCTAGAGAAGCTGTTCGACAGGTAAATCATGGATGAGGTGCTTCTAACCTCCACACTGCACATAGGGCAGCACGCCTTTCAGGCAGGCTGCTCTGTAGAAACTGCGCTTCATGCTGCCGTGACAAAATTGAAGCAGCAACGGAAATAGAGAGGGTATGCTGTGGGCACCTTCTTGGCTTCAAGGTGTGTTGTGCCAGGCTAAGTAAGCAAGTAAGTAAATCAAATGGAACAAAAGCTAGTCAGGGGAATAGCGCCGCGAAGATGCCCACAGGGGGGTGTTCTGTCACCCGTCCTTTGGTGCATTGTAGCGAACGGCCTCCTTCTTAGGCTAAATAAGGAAGAGTATTATACCCAGGGATACGCTGATGACTTTGTTATCCTAGTCAGGGGCGCTCATCTGGAAATGTTGATATGTCCTACAAGGTTGGCGCTGCGCGTCACAGAGCTCTTGTGTGACAGCTTAGGACTCACTATAAGCCCCGAAAAAACCAACCTGATCATTTTCACGAAGCATTTTGAGACCCAATGCAGGAAGCTTGTCGTGGCACTTTGCATGGGTAGAAGAGCGGCTCAACAGATGGGCCCCTGGCAAGAGCAAAGACATGGGCTTGGTGGGCAAGACACACGAAGTTCCCAAGTGATACCAGCACATTGCCAATTCTACAAATAAGGCAGGAGGAAATAACAAAACACTTAAACTTTACCAAGACTTTCCGGGTCTGCATCCCAAGTAGGGATAAGTGGACAGAAAATGGTAACCCGCTCCTCCAAGGGGATATCTGGTATACAGGTGGATCCATAGGAAGAGGTCAAGGAGCAGGAATCTATAGCAGCACGGGAAGGAGGGGTATAGAGATCCTTAGCTGTGCTGAGACATTAATAGGAAGAAACGCTGCTGGTAGCCAGATTACAATCTCCTCGGACAGCCAAGCGACATTGACTGTAATTGGAAAACCAGACGTAACGTCAGAGCTAGTTTGGGAATGCAAAAATGCATTAAACCAACTTGCAGGAATAAACAACGTGACACTCATATGGGTTCCTGGTCACACAGGGATCAAGGAAAACGAAAAGGCGCATAAGCTGGCGAAAAGCGGCGCAACAAGTAATTGCATTGGACCAAAACCGTTATGGTACTGGGATGAGCGGTTTTATGCTAGTGCCTAGGATTAGTTAGGCTGAGGCAAAAAAACCCTGGGGTATACTTCATGGAACCTCAGAAAATTAATACGCGGACATGATGGGCTTCGCCGCGAGGTCTAGAATCAAATACTAAGAGCGACAAGTTAAGGGTGTGGCACAATAGGCTTTATAGCTTGAGCGTCACTAGTGCTCTTTTAGGGTTGCTTCCCCGTTTATAAACTCAACTAAACTTCTTGTCGAGGAGCTATTGGCGGAATTTTTCAACCTCTGCTTTCTTTACTTGGGTTTTAGAAGTGTAGCATCTAGACGGAGCAATGCACTTTCCTCACTTCTTATGTTAAAATTCCGGCCAAAGGTCTCGGCCGCCTGCTCCGCGGATTTGTAAAGAAACACTCCTTTGCCAATCATCTCGTGTTTAATGACCATTTTTAGGAGATGATTTCTTCCATTTGCAACGATGTAAGCTGTAATGGAATAAATCGATTATGAATATATTGGAGAGTTAGAAGTCCGCGCCCACCTTGACAGCCTGGGATGAATAATCGCGGAATGGACGAATTGATATTCAAGGTCTTTTGCATATGCATGATCTTAAGCTCGTTTTTCGCCCATGGAACTACCACAAGCGAGCAGAGTAAAACTGGGACGGCAAGCACGTTAGTCGCAGATACCTTGTTCAACACTGGCAGATTGGATGACCAAATTTGTCGAAGAAAATGCTTATATCTGCTTCGGAGAGACTCCTTGACTAATGTTATACCTTAAATGTAGCTATGTGGTATGCCTAGGTATTTATAGGTCTCTCCAGTGTCAAGATGTCGAAGGAGCTGTGTTCACAATAGCTTAGGGTCCCCGCGAACGTTAGTAAGTCGTCCTCGCTTCGGATGAGTTTTGGCACACTTGTCCAATCCAAAGTCAATACCAATCTCTCTTGTATATCCTTCGACGATATTTGAAGCACTCTGAATTTGGCTTGAACTAGGGCCATAGATCATCAGGTCATCCATATAAAACACATAAATGAACTTATGCTCGTGATGATTTTTGTCTCCGCAGGGGTACCCAGGCAAATTGCGTGGTGCGAGAGATAGTAGCATAAGTGTGATGCAAAAGAGTAGAGGGCACATCGTGTAGCCCTGAAGGACGCCTTTCTGGAAGGTGGCGATGTTCGTTGTCATACGATGATTTCCAAACAAGATAGTGAATCTGGTTTTTCAAAGGAGTATCAATCTCTGTATGCATCTCACTATTTGTACCTTCAAGCTTTCCATCACACAGATGATAAGTCTATGGGAGGTTGAATCGAAAGCTTTTCGCTAATCAATTCAGGCCTTCGGCAGTTAACGCTGGTGGACTGCTGCGACTTTGCACATGAAACAATCAATTATCGGCTGTTCTGCGCGTTCGATCGTTTTGAACCGCATCTGTGACTTTTGTTGTTTTATTGGTGTACGATAATTTTTATTAAATATAAGATTGTTCAAATTTAGATGTCGTAACAAGCCAGTAGCGACACTGTTAATTTATATGCAAAAATAAATGAGCGTTAGCGTGTTATCAAAGTTTGTTACCATCGTTACACACTTCCTGTCATGGATATTACATCGTTTTGGTATTCCACTTTATTTTATTGATTAACGAATGAGTTGAAAAGACTTATCTTGTCACCTCTGTCCATCAGTGATCCTACAAATTTTGGGGGCTCGTCCGGGATATGCCAGAGCGTGCTTGTATTGAAACATGTTGACAAAAAAGTCGTGAAAGTGGATAAACTTGAAGTCGTAAGAAGAGTTGATTGCATAAGAAAAAACATTGCAATAGGTTTTGAAAAGCTGGAAAATTGAGGAGAAAAGAGTCTATTTTTAAAACAAAATACGAATTTGCTGAGCATTGAAGACGTATATGATGACGACCATTTTCGAAGCACCAAAGACGTGAATGGTAGACGGCCATTTTTTATCCAGGCGAAGATTGCAAAGGACGAAGACGAGATTTTGCGACGGGTATTTCAGATTCAGGAGATAATAAGTATACTTACATGTGAATTTTATTAAATTTTTGATCTTAATTGTAATACTAATTTAAATTTCTTGTTTTAATCACCTGATTTTGAATTTTGTTGAAAAAAAAAGAAAATATGGAGAAGTTAGTTGATATTGAAAGAATTAAGAATCAATTAAAAACTGCCCCTCGAAGTTCCATATGCGTACATTTTCAGGATTTACGTTCAGCGATGATTCGGCGGAATTTTGCGCCCAGCTAGAGTATTCGGATTTTCTTTTGGTTGGTGACCTATTGAGGTTAGGTCATGTTTTAGGATTGAGCTATAGTGGCAGTAAGGAACAGTTAAGGCAGAATATTATTCGGTCTTTAACAAACATAAATTCGTTGGCTAATGTAAATAACGAAACTGACACAGAGGATGAAGAAGACGATAGGGATGACGAGTAATCAGAAGACGATGACGCTAATGACCATGAGCACAGGAAAGACGAAGGTGCTTGTGTTGCCGGGTCACAGTTAAACAACAAAGACGAAGAATTTGATCAGGCAAGTACACCGCGTAGTTCGTGAGGATCACAAACTGTCAAATTTTCTATGGGATTCAGAGATATGGAAGTACCGATTCGGGAATTTAATGGTAATGATAATTTTCCTGTAGAACGCTGGTTAGCCGATTTTGAATATGTTGCCTTGTTGTTAATTGGATAGATTTAGTAAAGGATGTTTTCCCGAAAAGATAATTGAAGGTGTCAACAAAGCTTTTCATTCAAAGTGAGTCGGGACTCATAACGTGGGCAAAACTAAGGACGGCCTAAATTAAAGAATTTTCAACAAAGATATCGAGTGCTAAATTACATTGAATGCTGTTAAAAAAAAAGAATCGGAATCTATTCAAGTATATTTTTTGATTACGCGAGAAATAGCATGTCAGTGTAGCATTGAAACTAATGCTTTATTCGATTATGTAATTGATGGTTTAGGTGACTGCTCTAATAATAAAGCAATTATATACGGCGCTAACACTATTAGTAAATTTAAAGAAAGACTAAAGACGTATGAAAAAATTCGAAAGTCAAAACCAGGGTTCAATTCTCAGCCGATTAGAAAATTAGATAGTGTAAAAAATTCTGTAAAAGAGAAAAAATCAGGATCCCCTACAAATTTAGCTTTGCGTTGTTTCAATTCCTGAGGAGCAGGACACTTATCTTAACATTGAAAAAATGAAGATCGGGGTATGAAATGTTTCCCATGTAACGAATTTGGGCACATTGCTACGAAATGTAAAGCGAAGAATCTATCCACTAAGTCGAGCTCAGAAGCACGCGTGAATTTTGTCGGTTCTGAAAAAGGTAATGAATGTTATAAAGAAATAAATATGGAAAACGTAAAGGTTGTTGCATTAGTAGATACTGAAGGCACACTTAGCCTCTTGCGGGAAGATATCTTTAAGAATATGAAAGTAGTAAAGTTGGGCGAATCGAAATGTAAAACTGCCAGATTTAGAGTTAGAAAAGAAGAGGCTAGATGGCCAGTTTCTGAGCGTGTAATGGTAGAAAGACAGGTAGATGAATGGGTAAAGAATGAAATAGTTGAGCCATGTTTTTCTGAATTGGCACGTCCTGTAGTGGTAACAAAAAATAAAAGCATGAGAGGTACCGAGACGTTTTACGGGAGCTGCGGCGACTGTACCAAGTATAATCGGTCAAACCGATTATTCTTGTGATCAGTGCTCTCGGAGGTGCTGTCTATCGATGGTCTGGTTTTACTACGGGGAAGCTTTCGATTGAACCTCCCATAGACATATCATCTGCCTGCTGGAAAGCTTAAAGGTTCATCCACACATAGTGAGGTGCATAGAAAGATTGATGCCGCTTTGGAAAATCAGATTTAATATCTCATTTGGAAAACATCATGTGACAACTAACAACGTCACCTTTCAGAGAGGGGCCTTTCAAGGCAACACCAAAAAGCATAAGGTCACTCATGAATTTTACTTGAATTTTACCAGATCTAGCTCTAGGGATCAGTCGATGTCGTATGAGCTAACGTTTGCTTCTCTCAAATCACCCGGATTGAGGTGGGCACAAAAGGAAACATTTTAGCGTGCCAAGGCGGTATCATTTCCACTTTAGCATACCGTCGCCACATTATGAGCCAAGACATTCCCGATAATAGCTGCAGAGTGTTTTATGCACACCATGAGCACCCAGGACTTGCCATCTCTTTCGCTCTTACGGAATTAGCCCTGATACCGCTCCCCCAAACCCATCGTGGGAAATAGAGTTAATTGTCGAAAATAGAAGCACCATGTTCGTTATTGAACATTGGGCAGCGGTCGAAAAAACCGTCACAGCCAAGGAGAATGAAGAGAAAGAGAGGTATAAATCTTATAAGGGTGTTGCGACTGTTATAACCAGAATATTCTGTTAAGCTAGTCATCCTAATTATCGGTGTTGTTGGAGGTGCCAAGTTTTCACTGGTCAATAGCCTGAAAAGCATCCCTGCGTGTCAACGTAGTGCTAAGATACTTACGGGGAAAATGCAGAATATGGTGGTCCTTGGGTTGGTCCGTGTCTTCAAGGTGCACGAGACTTTTGCTGGATCGTCGTATTGAGTCCATCGCAGACCTATCTTACGATCGTGAAACGTATATTTTACAATAAATAATTTTGTGAAAATGCTCAAACATAACTTTAAATTTCGATGGAAATCAACTGATTTTAAGCAGACCCTTCAAACCTTCCGCCAATAAAACACAATTGAAAGCAATTCAACGGGAACATTGTGAATTATTACCTTACACTCTAAAAACAGACTATTGACTGTCAAACGATTCCTTTCACTATTAAAGGATTTTCCATTCAAAAATGGCATGAGAGGAAATTCTTTCACAGTTAAAGGATTGCCGTTTCAAAAGCTATCCTTTAACTGTGAAAGTATTTCCTTTGATTTTGAAATTAAATCTATTGTAGCACCAAAGAAAAAATCATTTGAACGTTAAAAGAAAACTTTTTGCATGATATTATGTGCAAGAAATGTACAAAAGACGAATTTCGGTGAATGTAAATATAAAGTCGATAATTACACAGGCCGGCATAATTTTACCAAATGTCAGAACCAGCAACTAGAGTATACTTTTCCGAAGGTTTTGAGTGCGCCGAACCCGAATTTGTCCTATGAATTGCTCTATCGCGTCAGGGTTTTGAGATATCCTAACCTAACAATGCGTAAATTGCGATTTAGCCTATATTTCAGGTTATGTACCATCGCGATATTTTTTTTTCGCAAAATTACAGACAGAAATAACTTAAAGTATAAGCCTTACCCTTTCAAATGCACTTTGGTTCGCTTAAATATTTTAATTGGAAAACTGTACATTTTCTCGCGTTTTATTACAGTCTTATTTTATTGTTTGGGGCATACAATAATTATTTTATCCCTTGCTTTAATACAACAGAGAAAAAATTTTGGGTTTTACTAAATCTGAATAAAAAATTGCGATTTTCAGGTCTACCTACATTTTGGATAAAAAACATAACATTTAATGAAAGGACCCCGCACCAAATGTACAGTAAATGGCTTTTTGTGAAAAATTCTAAACATAATTTTTTGTTTATTTTTTTGAACCTGCAAAGCAATAATCCGAAAGAAAAAAGTAAGAAAAATTGACAGTTTTTCAACAAAAACTGGTCAAAGTTTCAATTTTTACATGTATTTTCATAGAAAAATGCTTATTTTAGTGAAATTTTTTTTCTCCTAAACTCTTTGTTAGATTTTGCTAAAAGTTTAACATTTTGACTATCAATCTTACCGAAACAAAAGGTTAATATTAAAGATCTAGGAAGATTAACGGTTTTTTGGGTATAGAGCATGTTAAGGGGGTGCTTTCATACTTTAAACATCCAAGTATGGAAATCATCATTTCTTAGTAACTATAGTCACTGGAGATTTTTTAT
>CAKNWU010092955.1:0-10416 GCA_932072015.1 Andricus quercustozae | reverse complement strand
CACGGTTGTGAGACGTGGCTATGAGTGTGATTTACCGCGGTCCTACTGGGAGCCGGTATCATTTTTAGATGGACGTTGCTCCCAGTGAGACCCTGCGGTGGTTGTTTAATCTTATTTTTTACTTATATATAGTTAAAAGTTTGTCATAAGGACAACCGCAGGATTTCGCTGGGAGCAGGTGCTACCACGTCTCACGACCGTGAGATAGGTGGTTACAGTCTGCGACGAATTCAATACGATGATCCGGCAAAAGTCTCGTGCACCCTGAGGACCTGGAGCGAGCCAAGGACGACCGCATTCTGCATTTTCCCCGCAAGTGTCTTGGCATTTTCTTGACACGCAGGGATGCTTTTCAGGCTATTAACCAGTGAAACCTTGGCACCTCCAAGAGCGCCGATGATCAAGACGATTAGCTTAACGGAATATTCCGGGTATAGCCGTCGCAACTTCCTTATAAGTTCTTTATACCTCTCTTTCTTTTCATTCTCCTTGGATATGATGTTTTTGTCAGCTGGTGCCTAAAATTCGATAACGAACATGGTTCGTTTCTCGAAGTCAAGAAGGACTATGTCATGGCTCGAGTGCGCAACAGAAACAATTGTCGAGAATATGAAGTTCCAGTATAGCCGACACTTCTCATTCTCGGCAATTGATTCTATTTCCCTAGGAGCGTTTAGCGGAGCGGTATTTGGGCTGATGCCGTAAGAGTGACAAAGATGGTAATAAAACACTCTTAGTGCCGCATTGTGCCTTTGAATGTAGGTCGTTCCCGCATGAATTGCACAACCAGATAGTATGTGTCCTAGATGCTCGGTGTGTGCATGACACGCTCTGCAGCTATCATCGGGAATGTCTTGGCTCAAAATGTGGTGACGGTATGCTAGAGTGGAAATAACACCGTGTTGGCATGCTAAAATGAAACCCTCCGTGCCCGACTTCAATTCGGGTGATTTAAGGAAAGCAAACGTTAGCTCATACGACATCGACAGATCCTCCACAGCTCTGTGGAAGATGTCGTGCATCTTCTTCTCGAGGAGCTGTTCGCGGAAGTTTTTCTCCTGCGCTTTCTTAATCCGGGCCTTCAGGAGTGAGTACTCGAGATGGACAAGATTTGATGCACTTTGTTCATCCCTGATATTGAAGTCAAGGCCGAGTGTTTCAGCAGCCTCCTCCGCTGCTTTGTAGAGAAACGCCCCTTTGCCCACTTTTTCGTGTTACCTTGTCAACTCATCCTTTCCGTCTGTTTAATAAAACGTCAAGTGCCGTTAAAAATCCGCCTAGCCGAGAAGAGATTCAAGTCTTCTAAGAGAAAGTGTATGGAGATATCTTATGATCAAAAAGTACCTGGAATTATTCCATACAATGAAAACGGTTCAATTATTTATCGATATTCATTTTATTCCCTTCGAAGAAATCTCCTTTGCAAGCAATACACGTATTGTACAGCTTCCTCCAATCTTGAAATAATTTTCATAGGCCGCTTTTAGAATCGCCTTCAGCTCCTTCTGCGAATTCTCCTTTATCGCCCCAATCGTTTCTAAACGCTTTCCGCGAAGTAGTAACTTGAGTCATGGGAATAGGAAAAAGTCATAAGGACCCATATCAGGTAAATATGGAGCCAGCGGAACGGTATGAACGTTGTTTTTGGCCAAATAGTCGCGTAGAAGATGAGATGTGTGAGCCAGTGTGTCTCACACTCTCGGCATAAGCCGCGCTTCAACTCGTCTCATGCCCAAAACATCGTGCATGACGCTCTGCACCGATCCGAACGTGACACCAAGATCGGCTTCTATCTCTCCGATGCTCACACGACGATATTTGAGGACAATTTTCTTAAGTTTTTCGATGTTTTCGTCGGTCACAGAGGTGGGTGTACGATCGGAATAAGGCAAATCATCAACCCCGGTATGGCCCACTTTAAGCTCTGTTCACCACTCGTATGCTTGTGTTTTTGACATTGCCGACTCCCCGTAGGCTACCGTTAACATTTTCAACGCTTCTGCACATGATATATTGTTAGAGACACAAAATTTCAGGGTAAACTCTTTGCTCAACTAAAGTTAGAATTGCGAAATACGCAGAACACAACAAACAATGACTTGTTTACAAAGCTATCAATCACAAACATCCGTTTGAGCGCCAGATGACAGATGTGCCCCCCTAGAAATAAAATGTTTTGACAATATCTCAAGCGCCGTTTGGTTGAATGGGAAATTCCGGGTACTTTTTGATGAGAAGGTACTTATAAGCTAAATGAAGACGCTTCGGACATATCACTCTTAAGTAACTTTTCCCAAAAGCAAAGGATGCAGGCTCCAGAGGAAGAGTGTCCACTAATTACTTCTGAAGAGGTGAAGAGAGTTATCGCTAGAACTAAGTACTTTTCAGCGCCAGTGAAAGATAACATCAACAACTTTTGGCGGAAGAAGTTCACTTCTACGCACCAACATCTATCTTGCACAGTTACTACTTTCTTAAACGCAGAGCAACCTATCCCGCCAAGGCTAGTGGAAGGACGCACATTGATCCCTAAGAGCGGAGATTTGTCAAGTCCACAGAACTACAGGCCCATAGCTTGCTTAAACACCAGCTATAAGCTATTCACTGGTATCCTCAATGAGAGGATATTAACATCTATCGAGCCGGTGTGGAGTGTAATAGTTGAACAACGTGGATGCAAGAGAGGGCTGGCAGATTGCAGGGAGAACCTGTTAATAGACCGGTGCATTACCCAAGATTCGATAAGGTATCGACGCAATCTGTTCATGGCTTGGATTGACTACCGTAAGGCATTTGATAACACGAACCATGAGCTACTTATTAAGCTCCTTGAATGCCTGGAGGTGCATCCAAAAATAGTGAGATGAATAAAAGAGCTTATGCTCTTGTGGCGGACAAGATTTGTCATAATATCTGACAAAAAAACTGGACTATGAGCTATATCACATATAAGAGGGGGGTCTTCCAAGGAAAGTCCCTAAATCCGATACTTTTCTGCATCTCCCTCTTGCCTTTATCTATTGCCTTCCGAGGCAAAAGCTCTGGATACCTATGTGGCCCGCCGAACAGAATAGAATATAAGGTCAAACACCTTTTATACATGGACGACCTTAAACTCTTTGCTTCCTCGAAAGAGAATCTTTACATCCTTGTGGAGGCGGTGAATAGGTACTCTGAAACGATTGGCATGAGCTTCGGACTAGACAAGTGTGCCTGCGTCCACCTACATCAAGGATGACTAGAAACTACACCATCGCGTGACGATCAGGATGTTCAACTCATAGGCCGACAAAAGGCCCTTGTAAAAAGGTATCGCCAAATTCACAGAAAAATTTGGGCTTCCGAATTATCTGGAAAGAATAAGATCCAGGCAACCAATATGCTGGTCGTTCCTATACTGCTCTACACATTTGGCGCAGTAAAATGGAATGCTAAACTTGGAGTGTCTTCATTGAAGAACGGTTCTGGCTACAGCCTGCTCAGTTCTAAATAGTGCAGACTCTCTTATGCGACTCGTACATCTTCATGAAGTCGGCAATGTTGCGGCGTTTCTATGCCGTGCCGCCATGGGCGGATTAAGACCCTTCGGGGCCCGGAGCTACAATAACCACGGGGCCCCTTCAAGGGGGCGGATTTTAGGAAAAAGATCATATGCGCTCTCATTGTAGAGTAGATTTTTATGTAATTAAATTCACTGCAATAACAAATAAAAATTTATTTACACGTGAAGAATACAGAGAATTATATAACGATCAAATCTTTTTTTTTCTCGACTTTTTGCCTCAGCAAATTCTTTTATTAAGCCATCGAAGTTAATCAATCTAAGCAACTTGTTTTCGATTGTAAGAAGAGACAATGCAGATAGCTTTTCGTGGCCCATAGTAGATCTATGCAAATCTTTTATTCTTTTCAATACTGAAAATGATCGCTCGCTTTCACAATTTGCTATGGGGATAGTAACAAGAAGTCTGTAAACAATGTACACATTTGAAAAAACAGATGCCATCTCGTTCTCGACTATCCAATTCAATACCAGTATAGGACAAATTGTATTGACGTTTTCTTTGGCTTTTTTGTCCGATCGATTAGAGAAATAACCTGGTAATTCTTTATTTTGTATTTTTACCCGTGGTATGAATTGTTTGAGTTCAATAAATAAATCTGCACTCAAATCACTTGAATAAACTTCAACTAGTTTTTTAACCTGCGCTCCCAATTCTTCTCTATCAATAGTAAATAGTTTAGTTAAGAATCCAAATAAATCAGTAATATAACTATAGGCGTCACTAGGATTTTTTAATTCCATTGCTAGTTTATCTATCATTACGTAAAACGTTTCATTTTTTAACTTTTTAGATCCATTCAAAGTTTCCTTTTGAGATTCTGTATTGCTCAGTCTCTGCGTTATGCGTCTTTTATTTGAATATGAATAATCCTGGTTGATATATTCGCTAAGAGCTTTCGCTGCAGTCTCGAGTGAAACAAATTCATTGCGCAAATCTGAAACGAAACCATCCAATGATAATAGCATTGAGTTGGCTGAAATTAGATCAACACTGACCTTCTGTAGATACTGGCTAGTGGCATGAAATCTATTTAGTATTTTGTTCCAGAAAATTGCCATAAAAGCATTCTCAAGCTTTGTCATTCCTTTCAACAAACCTGCTGCTTCTTGTCTTTTTCTGCCTTTTATTCGACGTCTTGATATATTTTTGTCAGAGCTGCATCAATCTTTTCAAAATTATTTACGTAATCTCCAACAGCGTCTGTTCTACAAGACCATCTGGTGTCTGATAAGTCTGAAACTTTGGAACCTAATATTGCCCATCTACTTGTCGAGGCAGTAAAAAAATTATATAAACCTTGTAAATGGCAAAAAAATAACACAGCACACTGACATTCATGAACGCTGCACTCCCCCACTAAATTTAAAGAATGTCCACAGCATGGAACGTAAACAGCCAAATTATTAAGTTCTTTCAAACACGCTTGCAGCCCTTTATGCTGGCCAGACATGTTTTTTGCATTATCATACGTTTGAGCGCAACAATCTGCTATGTCAATACTATGTTTATCCAATAATTCTATAATGTCATCTTTTAAACTTACTCCTTTATGGCTTTGTATTTGCAGAAATCAGAAAAAAAGTTCATACACGTGTCTGTTTAGATAGTAACGAAAAACAACGGACAATTGATCAACATGAGAAATGTCAGGTGTGGAATCAACAACTAGACCCCAATATTTTGCCTGTTTCATCTCTTCTTTTATGTGTTGGAGAACTTTTTTAGCCATTTAATTTATGAATTCTTCACAAATCGTTTTTGATAAGTAAGACACAGTACCTCGACCTTTTTCGGCGTATAAACTAATGTGCTGTTTAAAAATCGGATAATATTCAAAAATCAGTTCTAAGATACCTAAATAGTTGCCGTTATTTATGGAACCAAGTTTTTCATTTTTACCACGAAACGACAATGCTCGCCCTGCCAAAAAACGTATCACAGTAACGATACGCTTCAAGATTTCAGTCCAGTACTTTGTTCCAATTTCTATCCCTTCAATCATTTTTTTGTCAATACGAGAATTCACTAACTTATAGTCAACGTAGAACATCATACAGTGTATATGTTCTTTGCTATTTTCATGAGAACTGATTGATTCGTTTTTTGTGTGCCACTTTGAGAACCCAGTTTTTACGAAGGTATTTTCTTGATCATTTGAAAAAATCGTACACGCAAAACAAAAAACCGCAACAAGAGAAGGAGAGTACATGAGCCAGATTCTATCACATTTTTCGCGATTTGGCAAATCACGTTGAAAGTATTTTAAAGAAAACTTCCTATTTTGGTCTGTATACGCCCTCTTTGAATTTTCAAAATTTGCGTTTTTATTTTGAAAATATTCTGATCCTTTATTAAAATACTTTTCGCGCTCAACTTTGTTTGCATTTAAACTTGATGGCCAGGGAGCTGGATCTTGGTGTGGAATATCTAAAAAAAAATTTGGTAAAAGTAAATTATTCATCGCAGTGTACGTCAATACTTTATAAAAAGTAGTCGGAAAATACCTGCATCAATATTAATAGTCTGTATTATCGGAAATAGATTGATAACTTGAGTATGATCAGAATCATCAACAGACTTTGTTCCATCTTTATGGCACGAATCTACGTTCTCTTGAAAATGCAGAAAAAAAGCTAATAAGTATCGCGTAAAAATATTTATTTTTCTCAATTAAGCTCTAGACTCTAACAAAAATTGAAAAAAGGCTGCTGAAATTCTTTATTATTTTCAGTATTCCTGATTACGATTTAAAGTTTCAATACAGTATTTGTAACACTTAAATAATAAATACCTGTAATTATTGCACTATTAGATAGCGTGCGAGGAGCTGTGCAATTGGAAATATCAGCAAGAGAATCAGCCGAAGACAAGCACGTACCAATCGCATCACTAACATAAATACCACTGCTCTTTCCCTCATTCGATTCTAGTTAAGATAAAATGCATACTCGATTAATATTTGCATTCACAACAGTAAGAAAACTGATTTAAATACTGATCTTGGCCTTGACATTAAAATTAAAAACTATGTATTTTAGCAATAAAATGTTATATACAAAATTCGCAGATAAACACCTTTCCTTAACAAACCATCATTGATCAGCTCGGGCATTGCTACTGCAGTTTCTTTTTTATTTTCAGTGTTTACACTAACATTTTTTATGGAACTGTCACTGTTTTCCAAGCTACCACACGACGTCTCATTTTCTTGCAATTTTGAAGAATGTGAAAAAAATTGTTTTAATTTCGGGAGCTTCCGTATCTGCTCTTCTCTCTCTTTTGCGAGTTTTCTTTTCAAAGACCCGCTCTGATACACTCTCTTACTCATTTTACAGCTTTGACGTTTGTATAGCGAAGTCAAATTTTACCAACAATAATAATCTCAAACAGGACGATATCATTAATTTAAACCGAAACCAAAAGAAAATCTCTTTGTCAAGTTAAAACAGCAGCATGCCCTCAACTCTACGATGTACTGAATACGCTCAAGCTTGGTTGAGTCTGTAGTTGTTTTACTGCGAATCAAAACATAAATCAAGCAAAACAACGACGTATGATACAAGACACGCGCGGCGACTCGCGCCAGGCCGTGGTCACTCTATATGGCGGGGATGCCCCAACATGTATCTGGTCCTTTTTGTGTGCTGGTCAGATGGCGCCAGCATCGACTACATGTATCAAGCGGAACTAACTTTTAGCGCGAAAATTTATAAAATTTGAATTTAGTATAATTAATTTTCACCATTTCAAACTAAAACCGCGCATTTTACGTCCTGGATAGTGCTGCCTGTAGCGGCCATGAAGCGAATTATATCCGCTCATTACATATGTTTCGACATTTTTTAACATTGAGTGTCCACGGCCTGGCTCGCGCGGTGGCTCGTGGCAACTCGCTCGGAGGGCCTCCGCCGGCAGAGGCCGCGATGCGTGTTTGTTTTAACACAAAAAATGAAAAGAATTTTAACTATCGGATATGCATACGATACTTACATAGTAATAATAATAAGTCAGTTTATAGTACTTTCGTAATCTTGCGATTAACTGTTTTAGCTGATTATCTTAAATTTTAAAGTTAATATTCTTAATTATACAGCTAAGAAATTTACATACAATTTTTTGTTAGCATTTTTAAATAATATTTCGTCAGATTCCATTTGACATTCTATCATTTATTATTTCCTTCTGTATAACCGGGTTATTTTACTGTATAATATATTTTTTCCTTGGGGAAAAGGGTGCCCCCACTAGCGTGGGGCCCGGTGCTTCAGCACCACCAAGCTCCCCCATGATCCGGCACTGCGTGCCACAGATAGGGCCGCAGATGAGTTTGGCCTCCCATTTGATTCTAGCGATACTACACATGGCCTAGCATCACTAACTCCTTCGGTGCTCAAAAGTCGTGTGCAGGAAGCAGAACATACGCTTCTACTAAGAGAACATCCTGACAAGCCCCTTCATGGTCTCAATTCATTCTGCTGGATTAAGATCGGAGACTGAGAGATTTCTTTTTGCCTGTCAAGACGGCGTTATAGACACCTTAGTTTACCGCGAGCTCATAATGAATATACTTGTAGGCGATACTAACTGCCGAGCGGGTAAGCAAGGGCCAGAAATACTTGGGCATCTTCTCACTGGATGCTCAAAGTATGCACGTTACGGGTACATAGAGACACAATGCGGCTCTAAAAGTATTATATTGCCGTCTTAGGCACTTCTATGGTGTTGATCTATTGCCCTTCTTGTCATACGCCCCGGAGGAACTCGAGTCCGTTGTGGATAATGATCAGTGTAAGATCTACTGGAACTTCTCATTCTGCACCACTCAACGTATCAGTGCTACGAAGCCTGATATTGTCCTCCAAGGTCTGAAGACCAAGATCATTTACGTGATTAAATTCTCGGCACCAGCCGATGGTAATAGGGAGTTTTTGCATATGGTTCCGTAGCTTACTGTAAACGCTTAAGTCACGTGATGACGTTCGTGTGCAAGCTTTGCGAGTTTAGTGTTACGGTTTTCCTCTATTCGACGTTCTTTAGCGTATCATTTAGCGTTTATCGTAAAGTGCGGAACGATATGCAAAAACTCCCTAATATCACGGCAAAGGAGGAAGAAAAACGGGCGAAATATAAAGCACTTCTTTTCGAGCCGAGCAGGCTCTACCAAGGCTACAAAGTCCATCTTGTAGCTCTTATAATCGTCTGTCTTGGAGGTATGAAAGCTTAATTTCTTAGCGAACTCAACAAGATTCCTGTTTGCCAGCGTCAGGCTCATTCCATCGCTAACCGGATGCAAAAGGCTGTTCTTCTGGGATCACTTCATCTGGTCCGTCAACACTGTTCCTCATAACATTCCACAAAGATTGGTAGCTCTAAAAATGTATCCAGAGGTGAAACCTTCATCTCCAACTGTCCCGTCTGCCGCATAAGGTCATCCGCGGCTAGAGACCTGACGGCTTAAAGGGACTCCATGGTTCGCCTGCAGCCCCTAACCTGATCGTTGGGGGCCCTATTGTTCCGCCGGAGTCGAGTCCTGGCAGTACAGTCTTCTTCAAGATACACTGCGAACCATAGATGCGAACCATGGAGCAAGCAGTAGCAGGTGCAATTGAAAAGAGAGATATTAGAAAGAGAAAGGAGAGACCGTGCAGAGCAAAGTAGTATTACATTTTGACCAATTTTAAATTCAGACTTGAAGCTTTTAGAGACATATTTTTTCATCAAGTATCACTTTCTCGATACAACTGAGTAATATTAATGCACTTACGTTGTGATTCCTGAAAAACCCCAGGCGGAAATATTATAAATAGTTCATATATAGTATGAAGTATTATATATAATATTCATTTGTTTTATATAAAAAATGTATAAAACAAATTAATATTATATATAATACTTCACACTATATATAAATTATATATAATATTTCTGCCTGGGACAGTAAAGAGTAACAGATACCAAAAAAAAACATGGACTATAAATATAATTTACAGTTAATTTATCTTAATATTCTTCTTCTTCATGCGATTGGAGGAAAATACACCAACAAGGGAGTTTTCAGAAAACATATTAATTAAATATTACACTCCCCACCTTCTCCAATGATCCCACAGGTATAAAATTGCATTCATGGAAATTTTCTGTATTAGTAATTCAGTTTACGTTTACGAAGCGTCGTCTGTCTAGTCGGTCGAATAAGTAAAATCAACAGTAAAATGGAATTTCTGAAAAGCTTGAGAAATTTTAACCGGGAAATAGAAGGAACCGGTCTAATAAACTTTCTTGTTTATTGGGGGTTCCTTCAAAAAAATAAGTTTTGTGATATGTGTGGGGGTAATTTCCATTTAAAAAAAATGGAAAACTAAACCTTGCGTATCAGTGCGGTAAACGCGAGTGTAGGAAAAAGGCGAATGCAAGGGAGGGGACATTTTTTAACTTCGCGAAAGTAAATATCGTCGTCATCCTTCAAGTGATAGTGTGTTGGTGCGTAGGTCATATAGTGGAAATAGACGAAAGTGCCTTCGGAATACGAAAGTAAAACAGAGGCCGGAAAAGATGTACAAGGTGGATTTTTGGTGGTATTGACCGTACCACGAAGAAGTGCTTCTTAACGTACGTTGAATCCCGTGATGCTAAAACACTGCAACATGTGATTCAACGGTACGTGGAACCAGGAACACATATCATGGCCGATATGTGGCCTGGTTACAGCCATTTGAGCGATTTGGGGTACAAACACTCAACTGTCAACCATTCGAGAAACTTCGTCAATCCCAACGGCCGTAATGTGCACACACAAAACATTCGAGTCTCACTGGTCCAAAATCAAAAGGGACTTACGCAGGCGTCTTGG